>JAAGNO010018094.1:0-16333 GCA_033439905.1 Ceryle rudis
GGTGCTGGTACCCGGGCAGCCGTGGCCACGCGTGCGCTCGCAGAGGCGTGCTGAAAGGAGTTAGTTTCTGTCCGTTAATGACTTGAGAGCTTTTTTCCACATCGAGACGTGCTGGGAGCCTTCGGGCGTCTGCTTCCAGGGATGGTATGAGCGATTCTTAACTGGAAGAAGGGAGAATGCATGTGCATGCAAAATGTTCCCCCAGAGCTTGTACTTCAAAACTTTGTTTTTCAGTGACCCTCCCGTTCCAAACACCACAAAGCTTTTGGGGTTGGTTGTTTGTTTGTTTTGTTTTGTTTTGTTTTCTTTTTTTTTTTCTTTTTTCAGGAAGCCTTGAATTTTCTATTTTGTCATAGTTTTCAGGAAAGGATTAATGTGAAGGCTCTGGGTACTATGTGTTTAGGTCTTACTTTGATGTAAATGGTTAATTCAGCACAATCTGTGGTGCATTGCTTAAAGAGCAGTAAACCTGGAATAAGATGAGTAGGTTTAATGGCACAGAGAAGTTCACTTTAACTTCTGTGATATTTTCAGTATTATTAATTATTATTAATTCCAAATATTAGCCTTTTTTTATGTGTGCATTTCTTTACAATGTATGTAAGGTAACTAAGCCGAGCATGGAAGTTCTCTCTGTAAAACCTGTGTTCAGTTTTCAGTTGGAAGCATAAATCAAATTAGTTTTCACGTTTACCAAGTAATTAAGTGCAGATATTCCCACTTCAGAAGTCACCTTGCTCTGTCAAGGTTCCAATGTGTCCACTAAGCAACAAGGATAACAAAAATCTGTAAAGCCTGTATCTGTTTTCAAGATTTTTAAATGTCTTCTCACATCAAATGGAGTTGGGAATAAGGTTTTTCTGCCTTCCTGAAGTTGTTTAGAGAGGAAATTGCAAATAACTCAGTTTAGGTATCTTAATACACCTCTTACAAAGGGGAAGGCTTAGAATGGTTGTATAAAAAACCCAAGTGGGCTGAAACATTGTGGTAATAGGATTTGCAGCATAAAATATGGCTAATTTCTCTTGTATGACTACAGGTGGCAGTGTAGAAGCCAAGAACAAAAATTGGCAGAAATTATATTCTGTGTACGAGAAAATGAAGAGTGTACTCATGACTAAGCACAGGAACCTGGAAAACCACAGGTATGTGAAGTGATTCATACAACTGCCTATGGTGATCCCAGTATTTACTGTATTGTGATATTCCTGGCTCAATAGGTATTTTTGGACCAATTCTGACTTAATGTATTCACAGTAAGAGCCTAATCAAAATGTCATGGAAAAAATCCATCTATATTTCATTACTAAAAGGAGAAAAAATACTTTGAAGGCAGTAAGCAAGTAGAGGTGGGATTTTCCCACTTTTTTATGGCTTAACTGTAAAGAATTCACATCACTAAGTTGCATGGAGGTATAATTTTTTCTTTCTTTTCAATAAATTGATTTCATATTGATAAACCTAGCAGCCACTATAGGTCTGAATATACTTGATAGAGAAGCTTTAGATACAATAGGAAGATTTGCATGTCTGAATGTTTTGCATGTCTTATCAGTACTATTTTTAAGAGCACTGAAGAATTGAAAGCATGGGGAGAATTACAGAGATGTAATTAAGAAGATGACATTTCAAATAACTGTCCAGTGGTGATGCATATGTGATGTTAAGGGTTAAATCTTGTAAGATTTAAAAAAGAAATAGAAATTTACAACACTGGTTTCTATTAAAATAAAAGGCAGTACATAATGAGAGCTCATGATTAGCTCTCATATTTCAAGACAAAGGGATAATAGATTACCTTAGTCATTTTTTTTTATTTTTTTCCTCAGTAATTAACTATGTCAGAGCAAGGCAAAACTTTTCTTGTATGTTTACATTGGTGTGCACAGCCTGTAGAAATTAGTCCGTGGGTCTGCATTCCAGGATTCCTGGGAAGCCATGGAGGATGGGACAAACTCAGAGCTGGAGGATTTTTTAGAACTGATGTGTGGGAAATTATCCTGGTAAGAAGTGTCAAAGTGGAGTTATCACTGTGTTTATGAGTATATACTTTTGCATTTGGCTGTTCTTACTGTACTCTAAGAAGGCATATTGTCTAAACCTTTAAATTGTTACCAAGAGAACATGGTTATATCACCAATGTCCACAAACAACCAAATCACTTTGTGTTGGTTACATTGCAGTAACTGGCCTTGGGTACAGTTTTCATTATCTCCAGTTGCAAAGTAAGTTGCAGGCAAAATGATTTGTTAGAATTGGCTAAGAGCATACACACATCAGGTATAACCAGCCAGCTGTCACCAATAAACTGTTACATTATAGGAGCTTGGAATCTTGAGATTCTGGGATCCAAATTAAGATTATTTTTTCTATCCACTGTTTAAAAAAAAACACATGGAAAACTATACTTAAGGTATAGCCTTGTGGGCACCAAAGTCCTAAAGCTGTAAGCTCTCTGCAGAGAGTCTGTATCTCCACTGGTGAATAGCAAGACCCTGGTCTCTTGAGTGTGGTTTGTGGGTGCCATTATAATGCTTTCAAAATACAGTGTGCCTTAGATAGAGTACCCTGAAGAACTATCACAGTTCTTAATTTTTAAAAAGGAAAGTAATAAATCTAGTTTCTCAGGGCTGCTCTGCAGGGCGGGGGGAGCTCTTCTAACCATCTTTATCTGGCCATCATGTTATTGCTTGTTACCTGTCACTTCTGATTGGAGACCTTCTCAGGTGTAGGTGGAGAGAAAAAAGCACCAGCACTAATTTCTCTCCAGCCTTATAGTGTGTGGTGGTTTTTTTTTTTGTGTGTGGTTTTTTTTTTTAATTATGATTTCTTAATGACCAAAAAAGTTAAATATACTTCAATTAATAATTCAAATAAAGTCAATCAAAATGTATGTAGTACAGGTCTGCATATGCTTGTAGTTTTGAACATTGTTGAATTCATTAGTTTGTGCTAACACAGAACACAAAATGAAAAAGTAATTTGTCATTGGTACAAAACTGTAATGAGGTATTCCATTACATCAGTTGTTCAAAATATTAAATAAGACTGGTAACTAAGCAGTGTGATGCTCAAGAGTTCAATTTACAGACACTTCTCTGTGCTAATTATGAAGTATTGACATAAATGAATGAAACTACTTGTTAAAGTGCCTTTTGCAGTGTATAGCAGTTGTGTTCACAAGATGATTCATAACATTCAGCAACTTGTGATGAGTTTCCCTGCCATTACTGGAGATTACTGAGTATCTAATGTATTTGCACTGCACTGGGTTACTTTTAAATTAGATTTGATGGTGGAAAGAAAAGGAGAACCATTGTCTATCAGCTGAAAAATCAGGCCTGTTTTATGAATCAGTTACTCAGTATTCAATTTCTCTTTATTATAGTACAATTTATCCTTTACAATAAAATACAAATGTTTAATCATCTTGCCTATAAATACAGTAGTGACAGTGTGTGTGGAAAACCCTAAGGACTTCTTCTGTGTTGAAAGTTGTGTACATTATAAATAATAAATATAGGAAACTTGCTGTAACTGAAAGTAGAATTCATAGGAAGAAATCTAAATTTGGTATCTAAATGTGTAAGGTCCTATTTTGAATCAGCATGTCTTGGTTATATGGAAGGTTATTTGATTTGATGCAGGATGTATTTGTAAGTACAGCTCCCATTAACAGTGCAACAGATGGTGCATTTTAGAAAACTCTTGTGCTTCTGCTTTAAACTGAAAGTTGTGGCTGGTCACATGTTCCGTTGTCTTAAAACTGTGTTTAAAGGCTTGCACAATCAGTCATTTCACAGTATCATAAAGACGTCTGTAATCTGTTAGATTATAAAGCATGATTGCTTGGTAGTTATTGGAAATGTCTGTTAATGATACCAGGGTTTTACATAACAAAAATGAAACTTTCTCACTCCTTAGAACTTGTATAGGATTGTCTTGAAAATGGTTTGTAGGAACCTAGGGAAATGTACTAGGCTCATGGATTAATGATGCTAAATGGAAGACAGAAAAAGGGGTTTTATTTTTATGTATTTATGTTGTGAAACATTAACAGACACCAAACAGTCCAGTACCAAAGGCGTATTTTTAGAAAGCCTATGGATCACACCTATCAGGAGTATAAGGGTGGTCTGAATCAAAGTCTCTGGAAGGGGAGGCACAAAGTGAAAGCTTCAGATGGAAAACACTGAGAGTGAGCCTAAGACACAAGTAGTGCGTCTGAGTCCATTTAGCTTAAACGCTTTGGCTTCTCTGGCAAGAATTTGATACCAAATCTCTAGTTCAAGAGAGCAGCACTTTCTTAATCTCAACAGTATTCATACAACTGTTAAACCGAAGGGATAGTTATGACATTTCAAGATGCCTCTTGTAGATTACTGTAACTGAAATGGACTCTTGTGAAAGTCACAGCATGCTAAGAATATGTGTAAGGAAAGTATCCTTAATTAGCAAATGTGTAAAGTAAACCTCCAAGGAGGTAGTCCTACTGCTATCTTTGGGCAGGCTGCCACTGGGCTTCTATAAGTCCTAGTGTAGGACCACATCAAACCTGTAGAGGACAAATGATCCTGAAATTACATCCTTGTGAGAGACCTTGCTCTCAGATGATGGCCAAGTATCTCTTCACGCTAAGAATGCCATAGTACGGTGTTCATTCTAGATGATAGAAGGACATCATCTGCCTTGGTGGAGTTGCACTCCACTTTACTAACTAACCTGGATTTATAATGCTGGAAGGGAGCACGTAGTAACCTTCCAAATACATGCTAAGATGGCTTGCAACAAAAGGAGTTCAGCCTAAATTTTAGTGCTGGAGAAGTGCTGGTGACATAGAAAGGTTACCAAAATAGTGCTGGAAGCAACATCTGAGTTGCTAGATAGAAGATTAAGGTATCTGCAACATCAGTCTGCACTGTAGTCCCAATATCCTGCGTGAATAGAAATGGCACACAGGTCAGGATGACATAGCCTCTGGGTCCTTAAGATTGCTGTACATGGGACAAAAAGTTGATGAAGGTCATGTAGAAAACTGTGAAGAACTGCATGAATAAATTAGGTCCAATTTAGACAGGAGCACAGAAGAGTAGGCAGTCAGACCAAAATAGATGTGTTTCTATGCAAATGCTAGAAGACAAGATAGAGGGACTGAAAGCGTAGTTCTGAAGTAAATTATTGGCAGTATAGGTCTACCACAGGGAAGATAGATAGCAGGATACTCTTTAGGGTTTCTGTGGAAAGCTTAGTAAGAGGAACAGTTAGACAGGAAAAAGTGTGCAGACAGTGTGGAGAAACTCAGAACAAATGCATATCCCCTAACAACTATTTCTCTGACGTCTTAAAAGGATTTAAAAAAACAATTTGCATGGTTAAGCAGTCTATAAGGAACAGAAAGATATTCTTCAAAAAATTCTGTCCAACAAAAAACCAAAACTGTTGAAAATCAGGCAAATTAAATATAAAATATACAGTAAAACAAGTTAAAGTCTGTTACGTGATTTGTAAAAGGCAGAGAAGCTTAAGTACTCTTTCAAAACCAGCACAAACAGGAAGGCCGTTGGGCCAGTAGGTAACTAAGATCTAAAAGAGCTCAAAGAAGGTTGCATTGTAGCTGAAAGAGTATGAAATACTCATGTTTGCCATGCAGGAGCTCACATTCTCAAACCAAATCTCTTCTCTGTGGGGACAGAAGCACAAGGTCCTATTAAGGTGCTTATTCTAAATCAAAGTGATGCTGGGATGATTTATTTTTTTTTAGGACAAAATGCTAAAATGAGTTACAGAAAATTGACAACTCTGGATGAACTCAAGCCCTCTAGAAGATCTCTCAGTATAAAATTGCTGAACTGATAACAGTGGTATTTAACAGCAAAATACTGCTGTGGTAGCAGTGAAGTTGAGGGTGCCAAAGGGGATGCCAGTTTTTAAAAAGACTTCCAGAAAGCCTGTGGTAAAGAACAGAACAAGTATGACTGGCATTCATACCAGCCAGTTTACTGGTAAATACAGTGAAGAAGACAACCAAAGGATTAATGGACAAATTTGATATACCAGGAAAGAGTCAGAACAGCCTCACAGATCTCATAGAGTCCTTTAAAGACACTGCTGAGGTTATGAGTAAGTGTGATCTAGCTGATACAGCATGCTTGGGTTTCAGAAAAATCCTTTGAGAACTACTCACCAAAGGTGCTGATCAAAATGAAACTGCTCTGACCTAAGAGGAAAGTTCTCTCCTAGACTGATAGCTGGTTAAAAGATGAGGTAGGAATAAATGACCTGTTTTCACAGAGGGTACAGAGGTCATCACTAGAGTTGTGCACAGATCTGTGCGAGGTGTAACGCTAGTCAGCATATGCATTGGTGATCTAGAAAAGTGAATGCAGAGTGATTCTCAGTTAATGAGGGTAGCAAAAAATAAAGCTAATTATGAAGAGCCAGAGAGGTATCCTCTGATGCTTAGTAACTGGGGATGAAGCTTGCTGCTGATACTATGAAATAATGCCTGAAGAGGAGAAAAATCCTGCTATTATTCAGACTAAACTATTACCACCAAAGGAAGTAATGTTGTGATAAGTCCAAGCTTTGGTTCAATGTTCAGGATGGGTCAGAAAAAAAAAAAAAATAGAGAAGAACGGCCAAGACAACAGAATTCTGTTATGCCAATCTGTAAGCTGCCTATGCATTTCTCTTGACCTTTGGGTGCAGTTCTGATCCCCATGTTTAAAGGAAGGGTGAAGAAAAAAAGAGAGATAATAGAACTAGAAATGGGTGGTAGTGATGATAAAGAACAATTAAATAGATTAAGGATCTTCATCCTGGAGAAAAAAAGGCTGAAGACGAAAATGGTAAAAATCTATATAGGAGTGTAATGGGAAAAAAAAAAAAATGAACAGGGAATGCTCATAAACTGTGTCTTGTAGTACAAGACCCAGAGGGGATCAAATAAAATTATCAAGTGACAAATTCAGAACAAGTAAGAGGTTGTATTTTTTCATAGTGCGTAACTTAACTGTGAGCCACTGTACATACTGTAAATTTATCTTGCTTAGGAGAATAAAAAGCCCAGTCCCTGAAGGCTGGGGAGGCATCCTGAGGTAAGTACCTGGAAGCTTTCCCTGTCCTAGTGCTCTTCCCTAGACCTCTGCTCTCAGCCTTTGCTAAAGATACAATATGACAATAGGTGTATATGTGGTCTGACTGAATATGGCTATTAGTATGTAAAATGAAGACAAATTGCAGTCCCCTAAAGAAAATGCTGACCATATGCCACTTCGGATGCGTAACAGAATTATTGGTGAAGAAAATGTGTTGAGAGACACTTTTTTATATATATATATATATTTTTTTTTTTTTTTTCTTGAGCCTGGTAACTTTGTGGAAAAAAAAATAGCCCAGCATTTTCTTTGGAGTCTGTACTAGTCCTCATTATATCATGTTGATATATGAAGTTTAGTGCCTATACAAGGAAGCTGACATTCTTTGTTCTGAGGTATCAGTACTCAGCTGTAATTCTGTGCTTGCTCAGAATAAGTTTGGCACTTGTTATTCCTTGCAGTTTATCTTCAGATGGAGTGGATTAAAAACCTAAGTGGAAAAGTAAACCAGAAAAGTTAGGGACAGGCTTATCCATATAATGAAATGCTTACCTATATAATTAAATTAAAAATACAGGTTTTGAGTCACGAACATAGACGAAATTTCTTTTCCTGTAAATATGGTGAGATTACACCTAGATTATTTCTTTATGTAAACATACAAGTACTAAAGTTATATTAGACTTGGACTGAATAAGGACATGAAGAAAATATATTATTAAGAATAAAAGATGACTTGACCGTTAGACATGAAAGAAGCATTTAATTATTAAAAGGATGTAGAAGTTATGAAACAAGAATTGTGTAGTCTTCCAACCCAATAACAAATTAAATGAAAGAAGAATCTCCCAGTGGTAAGGCTTATGAGCTTGTGTGAATACAACCAGCTGTGAGATACAGAATTGGCACAAACACCGTACTACACACTGTAAGGAGTTACAGGCATGGATGCTGGGGTATACGCAAAAGAGTTATTGTGTCTGTTAACGATAAATCCTCTTCTCCAGTGAGTGATATGGAGCACCCCAAGCTGGTTTCTGCTCTGAATTACCATCCAGAGAAGGCTTTCTCTGTCCACACTGGCTAGACTGACAAGGGAGAGACAAAGATGACTGTCCTCTCTGTCAATGTTGGCCTTTGAATATACCCATTCTATATGTTAGCATCAGACCTGATTTTTCTCAAGGTTTTAGTAGGTCACTTTTTTCCAGTGGTACTAAGATAAAAATACACAGCAAGACAATACTACCTAAACCCATTTTTAAAGGTGTCATGAAGAAGTGCCTATTTTGTACTACTTACAGTTCAGATTGTCCAACAAAGTTTTCTATACTTGCCTGATAAAGCAAAGAACTGCATTAAAAGTGCGACTAAAATACTTTTCTGTTTCAGAAAAAGTAAAATAAAAGATTTTTCTGAAATAAAAAGACAAATTATCCAAAAGGAGATAATTTGGAGTTTTTTAAATTGCAGAAGTTAGGCAATAAAGTCTATTTGAAAGAAGGTGTTAATTACATACCCCACCAGACACCTTCAAAACACTTTTCTTCCTCAAGAATGGGAGAGAATACGTCCTCTCATTAGCTGAGTTATTTTGATGATCCCCTTGAATGCTCTTTAGAGTTTTCTCATTTGTTCAACAATAGCAAAACATACTTCTTAAGAGTGTTTTTTTCACTTTAATTTCCTGTAATGGAAAGGGAAAACAGTGTAAGAAAAATACTGTTTTTCCTCTTTATTTTGTAATAAATGTGGATAGGTAATGAACCTGAACTACTGGCAGTCTGACATTCAAGGAGATTTTGGTCAGCACAGATGACAGTAAGCTTTAATTCTTTTTTTTTTTTTTTTTTTTTTAAAGTAATCTGGTACCGGACACCATGGAACAGAACTTCACTAGTGGTGTACTTGGAGGGTTAGACATTTATTTTGAACCATAATACACTGTCTTATATAGATAAGAGAATGCACCAGCCATAGCACTTCTCAAGCAATATTTATTCCAGTGTTATCTCAGGAAGTGGACACTGCTGTATATATATATTTACTGAATGAAATCAGTTCTTTTGGAAACTTTTCTAATACAAAATCCTCTGAGAAGACTGTACACTTCAGTATTATGAAACTTCTGCATATGTACTTTTTCTTTCTTTCTAATATCAGCTAGACTTGGTGTATTTTTGTTTTGCGGAGGGTGGCTGGCTCTTTAGTTATTCTCTAATGCCTTACAAGTAGTTGATTGTACTTGTTAGGTTTTTATCTGGATGGTTCTTAGTATTCCTGATTATTGAGGTGGCTGTGCACTCTATAATAAAAATAATAATAATTCTGCAGTCAAAATGAAAGTCACATGCTGTCCTTGACTCAGATTTCAGTTATATGAAGTCTGTGTTGCTCACAAATAAAGTTTTAAGTTCTTATGAAACTTTTGATAAAGTGGAAGCTAGAGCAAAACAAAAAACCTGCTTATCAGGTCTCTGCTAAGTTATGTGGCCAGGGACAGACGTATGTCTGACATCAGCTCCCACAGCCTTGCATCCTGCTGGCTCCTGAGAATGCAAAGAAATTGCAAGTCCTTCAATTTGAAAAACTGAAACAGTTGCTGATTGCTTTTTCTCTTTGTAGATATGCCACCTTTTCTGGTTTTGTTTCTGTTTTTTTTTTTTTTCTTTGGTTCTTTGCGGTTTTACCTGTAATTAATACCCAATTGCACAAAGGTTTGGGTTTTTTTGTGGTGGTTTTTTTTTGTGTGTTTGGTTTTGTTTGTTTGGTTTTTGTTTTGTTTTGTAATTTTAACCTGTCTGTATTTTCTGAAACTTGTAAACATTGTCTCCCTTGTTCCTTTACTCAGTGCACAAACCACTTCTAATTTAAATGAATATTTAACAACATATTAAAGATATAACAGTACTATCACCATGGACCCAGATCTGGTTGTTTTATGAAATTTAAATAAGTTTTTATTTTGGTAGTGTGCTGCATCAGTTTTCTAATGGTGGATGCCTTGTAAGGGTTATACAGTTTAACACATTTTACCTCACCAGATAAACATGAATATGATCAATTACAGAGATAAGCTGGTACTGGCAACTTCTTAAACCGTATTACCTGAAATGCTTGCCGATGTGGGTATTTGCATGTTAATTTAGGAATCTGTAAAGGTGTAAGCTTTTGTGGAGTACAGTGAAGATGCTTTTGAGCAGGGGGATCATCTTAAATGTCTTGTGATTTCTAAGTAGCTCAAACTCAGTTGTCTTCTTGGTTTAATGTTAAATGTTCCTGGGAACATAGTTGTTGGAAAAAGCCAAAGATCAAAGAACTTGAGAATCTTCCAAGTTTTCCACATTAGTGCCAGTCATGGCTCCTCTTGCTTTCACTTTCTGTGGTCCTGTTCTTTGCTGTACAGTTTCTTCAGTAAGTGAAGGGTGAGGCTGCTCACCCCACAGAGCTGCTAGCCTGAGGGTTAGGTTAGCACCTTTAGAGGTGTAGGACTGGACTGTGATTGTCCTGTCTTGTCAGGGAAGCACCTGACATACTTGTCCATCGTTTCCTTCAGACCATTTGGAAAGAGTCCAACTCATCTGCTGAAAGAATAAATGCAGGTACCTGACCTTGGGAAATCATTCTGGGTTCTGGAAGGAAGGTGGAAGTAAAGCCATAGCCTACAGCACAGGGCCCAGGCTAAGGAAGGATTTAAGATCAGTATCTACATTTGGTTAGGCCAGGGTTGTTTCCAGCTTCGGACAGGCACACTGGTCTGTCCTTCTCACACCTAGCTATTCCCACTGCTTAGGTAAGGAGCCCATCTATGTACTGCAGGGCTCTGGCTTTGCTTTGGGGACCAGTCTGCTATCAGCTAAGACCAGTGGTGTATGGCTTGTATTAGAGCCTTTTATTTCATCTAGTGTTTGGACCAGTGTCGACAAGGTGGAATTTCAAGGAGTTGAAGCATACAGAGACAGGGGATGTTCTGGGGCACTGTTTCCTCATCCTTTTTCATCAGCCTTATGTTTCTTAACTTTTAACTCCCGAATACTGCCAGTCATTCACATCTCTGTGCTGTGTGCAGCTAAAACTTGAGATCTGATGAACATTGTCCAAGTGATCTTGTATCAATCCTTGTCTGCCGCTGCCTCCATTGCAGTGGTCACTTCTGGTTTTACTTCACCACTACAGATTGCAATTTGTAGATGGCAACTGAGAATGGAAAGATAAGGAACACAACTGTTGCTTCCCTTTCTACTTCAGCCTGGCCTATATCTGAATGTTACAAAAGGAAAAATGATTGGTTAGGTGTAACTTTTTGAATTCAAGAAATACTTTTTTAATTATTGGACAGTTGAACAGAGAGGATCTGATAAAATCCAACATGCAAAAGCATAGAAACATTGAATTTTCACATGAAGTGGGACATAATGACTAAGGTGGATGGAGAGAAGTATGTAAATAAGACTCTTCAGGACTTGAAGTCTTGGTGATTTCTGTAAAGATTTGTGGCATTTGCTCTTTAGATTTTATTTTAACTTTTACCCCAGTGCACTTAAAATTGTGAAATCAAGACCAGTTTCTTCTGGATGAAAGACATGGGTCTATTATTGAGAGAATATTTCCTTTAAAATAGTAACTTTCAAGTTCAAGCTCCAGTACTGTCCTACAGAGCCAAAAAATAATTGTAAGGATAAAGTCTTCCAGTGACAAGAAACACTTAAACCAAGCAACAAGAACAAAAAGCTAGCAACCAGAAAGACCCCAAACCTAATCAAAACCCCCTCTCTCTTTTTTTTATATTTTTTTTTTCCATAGGCAGGCCTGGAAAATTTCAACCTATCAAGGACTGTGGGGCTAGTACATGGGCAAGAGTGGTAGCAGTGCTTGTAATGTGTTTTGAAACCTTCAGAAGGTAGCAGACACTGTGAGAAGTCCTTTGATTCAGCAAAACTTAGAAAGCTCATAAGAATTTGAAGCCAGATGGACTACTTACTTGCTTAAATATTTTGCTGAGCTGTTCATAAACTGTGGCTGGTTCAATAATTACTTTGAGTTTGGTTTCATTTTAGTGATTTAAGTTAGAAGAAAGTTTTGGCCCACAAATTTACTTTTGTTTTACTTCTTATTAATTAAATTGTTGAAACATAGTGAAGCGCTGATCAAACCTATGGATGATATGAAGTTGGGAAGCTGGAAAATTCTTAGGGAGTTAGAATTAAATCAAACTCAGCCATGAGATTTCTGGGGAATGGTATGGTGTGAAAAATGAAGTTGTAGACAAAAACACATAGTTGTTATCAAAAACCACAGATATTAAGCAACTTGGTGAGCAGTGGCACTCAGGCAAGAATTTTGAAGCTAGCAGTAGAGGTTAAGTTGTTCAGTGGGAAAGAGGAATGTGTATTCCTAGGTTTTATGTCCATCAGGTTCTTTACATTTAATATAGTCAGAGGTTGTGACAAAAAATTATTAAAAGGTCTAGAGAATAAAAAGGAAAAGGTAGCCCAGGCAAAAGACTTAATGGCTGAATAACTAAACATGTATTATTAAAAAGGTTTGTTTAACAGTCATTTTGTCAAATGAGTCTTGTTACACATGATTCCTGATTCTCACCCAAATTTTGACTGCTACCTGCTCACTGCGGGGTTTTTTCCTATTATTCTTTAGTGGCCATACTCTGTCAAAATATGTATATCAAATTGCCTGCATTTGAACTGGGGAATATTTTATTCAGAAAATGCTATGGATCTTCAACCCTCAAATTTGGTATTTTATACAGAACTGTATCAGAACTGACGAAAACTTTTGTCTCTTAGACCAAATGTTTCTGACATAGCACAGGACTTCCCTTGAGTGGCAGTTGCATGTTTTCTTTGTTATGTGATAAAAGAAATACTGCTGTCTTGTTATTAAAGTTCATAGGTGGTATAGTTGCCTGCTCTACTTTTCTCAGATGTTCATTTACCTTTTTCATCTCCAACCTGTATTACTCTGACCCTTATGAAGAAGAGTGATTGACACCTGGAAAATCTAGCACACTTTTTTATCTTCCAAGGCAGTCACTTTACTGTGATTTCCCTCCCCCCTGCCTTCCTTTTACACTGAATTCTTATCTCTCTCAAGCTGCTTTTAATGAACTGTTCATTATTATGCATTATTATTACCTCCCACTTTGTTAAGTTAGACTTTTTCCCAGTATTAGTTGAAGGACATTAGCTTTGATGACTTTGGTGAGGCATTCACAAAGGCTGTATTTAGTCTAGTGGGAATACTGGCTGTGTTTCCTCCCTGGCTAATGGAAAATGATTGGGGTTTCTAGGGCAATTCTAACTTCTCAAGTTAGGCTTTTTTGCTCAATTGCCCTCCAGAAAAAGCCATGGCTGAGGTATCCCTTCTGCTGTTTCTGCAGTCCTGTAAGTGAAGGGCAGAAGCTCCTTTCTGACCCCTGTAGCTGCAGCAAGGCTGAATTTGATAGCCACTGGTTAAGAGCTAGATCTCCTTGCCCATGGCAACTGGATGTATCAGGAGAGGAGAAATAATTGAGAATGATTGAGAAATATGTCTTTTTGTTAGGTTACAGGGCCTGGGTGTTTATGTTGGCTTAAACTGTGTAGATGCAAAATATACCCTAGAAGTGTTTCAGTGCCTGAGCTGTGTTTCTGTTTTTAGTGGCAGTTGGAAATTAGATAATCCAAACAGTTTAGCTAGGATTTTTCTCAGGGTGCCTCCTATATAATCAGGCTGTGAATATGTGGTGGCTGGTGTCATTTGGTTCATAATATAGTCATTAATTTTCACAATATTTCTAAAAAAATCTGTCCTGTTTTGCATTGTAGAAAACTGTATTTCTATCTTACCTGAACTGAACATACTTTGAAGCCGGTATATGGCTAAAATATTATGTGGTGCTGTTACAAAGTTGTAAATAATGAATTCATTTTAACTCAAGAAATTTAGTACTTGTAATATGTTCCCATCTTTGTTGTTGTTCTGGAAAAAGTTGAGACCTCTATGGAGACAAAGCTACCTTTGAGACCTTGGAGGCCTTGTGCCTTATCCCTTTATGTATGGTTGCATGAGGTCTGCTTCCAGGCTATTATTACAGCATAATTATTGTTTTTACTAAGGATATTCATGATGCTTCACAATGCATGATTGTGAAGCCCCACATGATTTTGGGGCTTTTAGAAGAAAATGGTGTGTCTGCTTTTGGTAAAATACAAAAGACACTAGATAAGAGATGAAGCTTTTGCTGTATGCTCCTTTGTTTTCATGTAATTAATTATTTTTCTCTTTCCATCATATCAATTACTAGTCTATCTAACCTCATCCAGGAAGTTTACCTCAAATGTATATACTTGTGTATTTTAGAGATAAATTCCAAACTCACATTTATAATATTTCTGTTATTTGTGTGTCATGTAGAAATTCAATGTTGAAACGTGAATGATAGGTTGATTAACTGCATTTCTCAGTTTTTAATGTGACTAGGTTTAATATTTGCACTTCTTAATCTTGCTATTCTTTTACAGATTATTTTTTCCCACATTTCTACATGTATTTTAATTTTTTTTTTATGTTTTCATTTTCTATGTTCATTTTTCTGCACATATAGGAAGGGGATTGAGGGTGGTGGAAGCATGTGAAGATGTGCAGAGAATCATGGCCTTGTGAGGCATAGAATTAAACTGTTTATTTTATGTATTTGCTTAATACTATACGTAAAATCTAAGTTTGGAAGAAGAACATGGGGAATTCCTTTAAGAAGTGACACAAAAATAAGAAATAAATGTTAACAGACAGTGATTAATTACTTTATTGCAGAAGGGGAGCTTTTTGTATCTCTTTTTGGTTTAAAATGAGTTGCCATATGTTAAGAAGGTAGAGACTGGCAGAAGACTTTCCTGTCTTACAAAGTTGTGAGATCAGGAAATAACTAAATTTACCACGGGGAGTTTACCTAACTAACCACAACCTTTTACTAATATGTTCACTTTGTCCTCACATACAAATCTTGAAATAAAAATGCCAGTACTCATGTGTCACTGATGGGAAGTAAAAGGCAATATTTTGGTCATAAGTGGTAGGAGGCGAGACTGACATTCACATGAATTTTCCCCAATTACAGAATGAGCACAAAATGTTTCATAGAAATTAAATTATTTCTTAAAATTTCTGTCACGCTAACCTGACATTTGGAAATGCTTGTGCTTTCCCACTCTTACTGCTTAGTCTTTCAAAGTAGATTTCTTTTAAATAGAAAATACATTATTTGTTTAAGACATTAAGTATTTTCATACGATTTCAGTCCTTAGCTTTAGCACAGCTCTCAGAATCTTGTTTTCAGGGTCAGAAAGATCCCCATGCTATCTTTTAAAACCTCCCTCATGCCAAAGGACACAGCAATGTACTCAGCGATGATTCTGCTGTGTTCAGTATCTTGCAAAAATTTAAGGGGATAACAGAGAATCCGCTACTTGGCCTGGTACTCTGTTTGAACAAATTATCCTCACTGATAATTCATATGGACTTAAATCCTTAAGTCTTACTTGAAGGTGCTTCAGTTTTATCTCTTAAATCACTTGGCACTTTTTCTTCACTTTTTTTTAGCACCTTCTGCATACACTTCCAATGTCTATGTATTCAGTAATGATCTCGCCATATGCGGAAAAAGCAAGATTGGCAAGCTTATTTCTGTTAGGTATCTAAGGATTGCCTGAATCCTTTTTTTGCGATAACACTTGCTGCAAGGCACATGTTAAGTGATTTCTTCGGTGATCAAGCACCTCCACAATAGTAGTTGCTGTCCAGGTTACGAACCAAGGTTTCAGACATGCATCAACTTACTGTATTTTTAGAGGAGAATGACCTTGCATTTGCATTATAGTTTGCCTTCACTGTGTTACTTGTGTATGCACTGGGAATTTGGGGAAATACCAGACTTGATTGGAGATAATATATAGGGTATCTGAGTCTTGTAGCACTCTCTTTAGACCTGATTGTACTTGTGGGCCTTAAGAGTAAGAAAACAGTCTTAAACTGTGTCTTCTCTAACTCTTTGCATTTTGTTGTTATTTGAAGATGAGTTGTCTACTTGTATGCTTACTCACATTTAACATTACACTTTGCAGTTGAGTACTTTCCTCTTGTGTGGGGAAAATCTAGAAAAATTCTACTTTTCCCCCCCCCCCCCCCCTCCTCTCTTTTTGGGAACTCCCCTGTTCCCAGCTTGCCCTTTTACAATCTGG
>JAAGNO010018094.1:16433-29028 GCA_033439905.1 Ceryle rudis
TTGGTTTGGGTTTTATGTGTTCGTTTTTTTGTTGGGGTGGGGGGGGGGGGGGGGGAGTGTGGAATATCTCTTCATTTAGAGATTCTACAGTAAAGTAGTGATCAAGAAGAGCATTGAGAATCAGCTCAGACTTGAGAAACTTAATGGCATTACATGATGAGGCATAGTGAAATAATATAAGGAATCTAGGGCCTTTCCACTTGGATTTGCTGTACTTCTGCATGTCCTTCTGACAATAACTACACATGTAAGTCACGCTAGTATGGCTGCTTATAAGCGTAGCATTTAAAAGTTATGCACATGACTAAAATCAGTCTTCTGTAGCTTAGTTGTCAAATCCTTCAGTGCATACTGTAACTTCTGAGGGCTATGTGAGTGCTTAGATGTCAAAATTAAAGCATATGTCTCAGGCCTGGCAGAATTGGTGCTGCACTTCTGAACCCAAAGTCCAACTGATAGAGTGCAGATGGTATTGCTGGTGCTCCTCTATGTGACTTCAGTTAACTATAGGATAGGTTTCAAGTATAAACCTAATGTTTTGTTGCAAGTTCAGTGAATAATAGTGAGATGTTACAAAGCTGCTTATTGGCTTTTATCTAAGGAGACACTGCTGCATTGCTCTATACAAAATGATAAAACTAGAAGATAGCATCAACATCAAGTATTTGTTTTATTACAGTATCATACATGATAGTGTTATGATTTTAAATATTCTATTTATTCACATCATATGTATTAATCCTGTTTTGAAACTTACTCGGTAGTTTACAGATACACTGATTTTTTTCCAGGAGTTGCCAAGAAGTTGACAATTTGGACCAAGGATTGCTGTGGCTGTTATGTGCAAAAGCCTAGAACAAGCCAGCAGGAAATAATACCAGGGTGGGAAAGTATTGCTATGGTTACAGAGTATTTTCTTTAAAGGAGAGGTGGATAACACAGCAAGAATCACTGAAACTTAGGTAATATTGCATTGTACAAAAAGCAAAAAGACTGAAAGATAATAACTGTCTTGTGTTCATAATGGCATTGTGTTAGTTTCCAGCAAAGAGGGATTTAATTAAAGTAGGAATAATTTGTGAAAGCTTTGTTAGAAAAATATACTTAGCTTTTATTTTTTATAAGTGTAATGCCAGCACAATATCTTGCATATTTTGGCTCCATCTTTTTGTTTTTTAAAACAAAAATATTTTTTTGTGAAGTGGATTAAGAGTTCTTTTAAAAATAATAAAAGTGTGATTAGACCCAAATAATTTGTGTAAACTTTTAAGTCAACTGTTCAGTACATTAAAAACTGTATAATAGCAGCATTTTGCAAAAATATGCATAATACAAAATGATTGCAAAATACAAATTGTAATAAATAATAAAAGCCTGCTTTAAGTGGTGCTGTAAATCTGAACTGTAAAATTCATCTAGGAAACATCCTTTTTTTTACTTATAGACAACCTCTAGGATGTAGCTCTGTTGGTTTGATTCTTCAAATCAGGAAGTAGAAGACACTGTACAGCTCAGAGTTTCTATTTTATATGTGTGAAGATCCTCTCCTCTCCCCTGCCATGCTTAGCAAGAGGTAATGTGAAGCATCTAGTTGGTGCAGACTCGACTGTGCTCAGCTCACCCTACCCTGCCTGCCATTCAGAAATGCTTTGTTGGAAAAGGTGGAGCTGAATACCAAGCAGTCTGGTGGGAGGGACAAAACAGATCTGTGCTCTAAGACCAGGAAGAAGTTTTCATGGCTATTACACTATGTTTATCCATCACTAATAGCCATGCGTCTGAGCACTTCATTGTTCAACTGCACTTTGAGGTCCACCACTGCAGTTCACTTGGATCTGGCTGATGGAACCAAACATTGCAAGAAAAAACTTCTGAGCTGCATAACTGTAACTGAAGGTCTACACCTGCCCCTGGCTAATGTGCCAGCTTCGTTCTTTGTCTGTGCTGGAGGGCATGGAACAGAATTGATCATGCTATGGGGTAAAGGATGGAAAGAATCAAAGAGGGACAATATCTCTGCTCACAGGAGCCCACACTTCTTTAGAGTGTGACTCCATCACATCTCTGTTATGGGCTCATTTTGTTGAATGTCAGAGGGCAAGAATTTAAATTGTTAGCTGAAATATGTTCAGCTATTTGTGACTGTTTTCCATAGTCTTAGTGCTGTTTTGCCTGTACTATGATACTTGAAACTTGGAGGTGAGGCAATGTCCTTTTAGTTTGCTCTTGACAAGTATACCTAAACATGGAAATAACCTGATATATCTAGTAGTGCAGATCCTGGCTATTTCAACTGAGATCAAAGCTAGTCTTTAAGATAATCTTATAACTTTGCCAGAAAAATCCTGACTTTTATGCCATGGACCATAACATGGACTGTGAAGCACAAAATGGGGAAAATGGTCAAAATGGGGACTGAGTGTACTGGGGCTGGACTTATTTGTGTAAGAATGCTGAGGGAAGTGCCCCAAAGAAAGATGTCCAGAAAAAAGACCGGAGATGGTGAAGTGGCAAGGGAAATGAGATCTGTTGGGGCAATGAAGGGTGGCCACTTGGGCAGGAAAATAAGGAATTTAAGCAACAGGTCCCAAGAGGAAGATGATGACTGGGATTTAGAAACCTGATGGACTAATGACTGGGATGAAATAAGAAACAGGAGGTGGTGGGAGAGCATGATAGTGGTGAGTACCAGTGCTTTGAAGCTTAAGAATGAATGAAGAACTACTCTTGTAGGGAAAAAACGAGGGATGTAAAAGCAGAAGACAGTTGTGTGCAACTCAAGTGTACTGCTCTCTGCTGTGAAGAGCCAAAGATTTCTGAGCATGGCCTGCCTTATTTGATTTCTTTTGTAGCTGACCCACTGTCAAAATGATGGCTTACATGGAAGAGAGCGTCACTGCTGTGGTTACTTCCTCCATTAGTACAAATGATGGAGGCTGTAGTGTGGATCTAGCTGCTCCATGCCGTGGTCAGGCCACTCCTGTATGAATATTTGTTCTACATTTTTTTTCCTGGGCCTTTAAAAATATACTGAATAAAAACACATTGAATAATAAGGTAGTAAAATAGTAAGATAGATGCTAAAAATAATACAAAATTAGAATTAATTTTGGCACTGCTGTCTTACCTCACAGTAGTTCTGATTATATAACCATGACAGTGGATCTAATTACATGTTCACATAATATTTGTTCCATGGACTTCCTTCTTCCACTCACTACTTCAGGTGGATTTGCATGGGGATTCATCAACTTTGACAGCTATAGATTCTGAAAGATATGTTGTGAATGAGAGAAGTTTGCAAAGAAAGAATAACTTAAGGTAAGGACAACTGAGTCCTGCCCAGGGAATCTTCCTGCCTCTTTAAGAGGTCTGTGAGACATCCTCCAGTGAGTCCCTCACCATGGTTGAAAAGCTGGTTTCCCTATTCATTTATGCTGTTTTCAGAGCATCTGACTGCTTGGCTGTTGGCAGTGCTGAGCAGTCTTTTCCTTCAGTGAGGTCAGTGATAACTGCATTTTGAAGGTGTCTGACTCCTGGCCATACTCGAAGATGATTGCCCCTAGCTAAGAGCTGTTGGAGGGTCTTGCTGTGGGGATGGCTGGGGTAGTTTTGAAGTAGCTGCTGCACCACTGCAGCTTACAGCTCAGCCTGTTTCGGTCACTGTTTCTTATTTTCTTTGCTGTATCTTAAACTGGATGACCGTAGTCATCCAAGCCTTAGTCTCTTTATACCTCAGTTCCACAGGTGTAAAACAAAGATAAAAATTACGCTATTTTTCATAGGGAGATATTGCTTAAAATATTATGGAGGTCATTTTCACAGTATACATACAGCAGTGATAAGCCCATCGAGAAATGTGCTCTGTCTCACAAAGCTGGAGTTAAATAGGATAGAGCAGAAAAGTCTATGGCTGTGTGGTGAATGGCAGAGTAAATTGAAATGCGATTTTGCTCACTGAACAAACAGCTAATGGTTTTGTGCACTGAATGGGATAGACCTGTATAAGAGAGGAAAAAAAATCCCAAAGAAACAACAAAAAACCCAGCAAAATCTCTTGGTTTTGAACAATAACAGAAGGCTGTTGTTGTGATGTATAGACATAAAGGAGACAGACTTAAGGTTATAGAACAATCATTCAGTCTGGACCCATCTGCCTTTTGAGTGCTCAACTTCATACTCTTTCAGAGAGCTTTTTGTGCATTGTATATTTTTAGAAGTACAAATATATTACAGAGCTGTATGCCTTTTTGCCTTGCTAATGATTTCATAAAGATATTAAGTAACTGGGAATACTAGTTCAGTGATAAAGTTTACCTAAGCTAATTTGTTAAAAATAGTTCTAAAAAGCTGATCACTTGGCAAGTCCACATGTTCTTGCATCTGGTTAACAACCTGAAATACAGACTTAGAAAGCAATAGAGATAAAATCATGGGTTTCAATCGTAATGTTTACGTGCAATGGACATTGCATTTAAAGACATACAAGTAAATTTTACATTCCATAAGACTTGGAAACTCCTCTTCCTTCTCTCTGTACTGTTCCTTCTTGACACCCTTGCTTGAAAGCTGGCTATAATTCAGTTTGCCAAGGTCCCCTCCTTTTGTTTCCCCATGATTCTCAAATTAAACAGGACTTGATTTAACTAGTGACATGCTATTGAAAAAGTTAGGCTTCTAGCCATGAAATCTGTGAACAAGCTATTTGAATTTTAATTAATGCCTCACATTTATAGAGGGTAAAGTTTTGAAATAAGCTGTTGAAATTTTTTAGAGGGAAAAATGATGATAGAACTTAATCTCATGTCCTGGGGTTTTTTTAAGACAACTTTCTGAGCAGACATTCCTACAGACAATTGAAAGACACATTCTTCCTGGTTTTGTATACATGGATCAAATATTCACTTGTGTAGGAACAGTCTATGAGAGAGATATTTTTGTCCTCCTGTTTGTGTGCTTACATACAGCAGAATGAGATTATTCAGAGGCATGTCACATAATAACCATCAAGCCCCAAAAGGAAGCTTTAAGGATATCCATTCATGCCACAATCACAAAATTAGGATTGTGTATCAAACAGAAGATCACAATGCCAGAAGGCTGAAACCACAGCATACCATGATAGCCCCACAAAAGAAATGAGAGTGATCATTGGTACTGCATTGCTCGATTGGCCTTTCTGAAGAAGCACAATACATGCCAATACACTTGCACTGCTGGTAGTCCTAGAGGAGTCAGTTCAGAGCTACACTACCCCTGTGTGCCCCTGAGACAAGTAATGACATTTGTCTTTTTGTTAGACATATTGGCCTGGAGATGCTTTTTATTGTTTTAAAAAGTGTATTGATAATACAGAAGAAATATTTGATGATGCCTTTCCATCTTTCCTTTTTTTTTTTTTTTTTTTTTTTTTTAAATGAGAAAGATCTTGGGTCTGTAAATATTTCAGAGTATAAAACAGGAATTGGAAATATGGAAGGCACTAGAAAAGAGGTGAGGAAAATCAAAGCCCTGGCAATGTAATTACATTTGTGTGACAGATTCTATGAAATATCATTGGTGGTATGAGGCACAGTTGTGGAACCTTGTTGTATTTTGGTTGATTTGCTTGCGCTGCCAGTCTCTGAAGGGTTCTCAGTGAACTTTGTGCTATAGGAAAAGACACTAGGTCTCCTAGTTGGTTGCCCTTTTTATGTAGCAGCAAGATGGCCTAGATTTGCCTTTGTTCCTTGTTGAATTATAAGTAGTTTCTAGTTTATCACTGAAAATAATTGCACTTGCTCCAGGAATGTCAATGTATACACTTGTGTGAATGAAGAGATTTTGTTGTCTTTTATGAAGGGAAGAATTACTGCAGTAAGGAGGAAATGAGGAAGTTGGATGTAAATTGGAGCACAAAGCTTGAGTCAGATGATTCTTCTTCCCCATCGCTCTCGACTTCTGTATTCTTTGGACTGTTTTGTTGTTGAGTAACAGCACAGAGGACTGAATGTTGCCTTACACATGTCTCGCCCAACTTATTTAGCTATGTGCGTAAAAAGTCACATTTTCATTTGGGCTGCTAAGGGTGGGTTTTGGTTGCCTGCATGTTACCGTCTAGTTTTCTTCAAGTGCTACAGTGTGTCCCAGGCCTTTGCATGGGGTGTGCAGCTCTGGTGACCTTTGGAGTTTGTAAAACTGGCTGCAAGAGGTTGGGGGGGGGGGGGGCAAGGCACTAGAGATGGGACTGGTGGAACTGACTCACACCCGTAAAATCTGAAGATAATTTGTTGTTACCATGTTTGTATCAGTGAAGCTGTTTATTTTGTAACTAGACAGCCCATTTGGCAGTAGATAGTCTGATGAGACCCAAAAGAAAACATTTTCTACTCTCCTTACCTTCCTAAGTTTTCTAAGAGCTACGAAGATGTTGAGGGGACTGGAACAGCTCTCTTAGGAGGAAAGGCTGACAGATCTGGGGCTGTTTAGCCTGGAAAAGAGAAGACTGAGAGGGGATCTTATTAATGTTTACAAATATCTGAAGGATGAGAACGGGCCAGTGTCTTTTCAGTGGTGTCCTGTGAAACACAGGAAAGTGCACCTCAACAAGAGGAAAAATTTCTTCACTGTGAGAGTGACAGAACACTGGAACAGTGCCCAGAGAAGCTGTGGAGTCTCCTCTAGAGACTTTCAAGACCCACCTGGATCTGTTCCTCTGTGGCCTGCCCTAGGTGTTCCTGTGGTAGCCGGGGAGTTGGGCTCGATAACTCCAGAGGTCCCTTTGAACCCCTATTATTCTATGATTCTAAGACACTTTCAGAGACTGCAGTGGGACACTACTAGTTCATCAGCCAAACTCAAAGATACTGCTGCTTCCATTCTGTTTGAACACACCATGAGAGCATCCTACAAATACCTGAACAAATGTACTACTTTTACTTGTGAAAATGTTTTGCATAATGTTGGTATTTTTTTTTCCTCTTAAGTTCTCTATTCTAAGCTGACCCTCCCAAAATGCTGAAAAATGGTGAAAATAAGAAGCAAAAAATGTCAAGGTAACAGGAGCTGTCACTAAAATCTTACCTTTTCAACTGTGGGGAATAACATTGGTATTTGCGAGAGAGAAGGAGAGAGTAATGAGCTTGATGGATTCCTTGTCACAGAGGGAAGGAAATTAAAATCTCTTTCATAAAGTCCAGCCCATAGTTTAAAGCAAGAAACATTAGTGTTAATGAAAGCAGTGTGCATCTTAGTTCAAGTATGCATCTTTTCATAACTTCTTGAAAGACCTGTATGTTTGAAGGACCTACATGGGCAAGTGCAAAGTCCTGCACCTGGGGAGGAACAACCTCATACACCAGGACATGCTGGGGGTTGGGAGGCAACTTTGCAGGTCTTTGTGGACACCAAGTTGGCATGAGCCAACAATGCATCCTTGCTCCAAAAAAGCTAACAGTATCTTGGGGTGCGTTAGGAGGAGTGCTGCCACCAGGTTGAAGGAGGTGATACTTCCATTTTACTCAGCACTGGTGAGTCCACAGCTGAAGAGCTGGGTCCAGTTATGGTGTCCCCAGTACAAGAGAGTCATGGAGCTACTGGACAGAATTGAGTGAAGGGCCACTAATATGATGAAAGGACTGGAGCATCTCTCCCGTGAGCAGAGGCTGAGAGAACTACAACTGCTGAGCCTGGAGATGGGAAGATTTAGGGGGAGGATCTCATCAATGCATTCAAATACCTGAAGGGGCATTAGAAAGAGGACAGAGTCAGGGTCTTTTCAGTGGTGCCCAGGGACAGGACCGGAGGAAAAACTGTAATACAGGAGGCTCCATCTAAACGTTAGGAAACACTTTTTCACTGTGCAGGTCATTGATCACTAGCACAGGTTGTCCAGAGAGGTGGTGGAGTTTTCATCCTTGGAAGTATTCAAAAGCTGCCTGGACCTGATCCTGGGCAGTGTGCTCTATGTGTTCCTGCCTGAGCAAAGGGGGTGGACTAGATGACCTCCAGAGGTCCCATACAGCCTCAACCTTTCTGTGATCTTGTAGTTGTGGTGAGATGCCTCCTCTACCATATTTCTTTAATGATAAAGAAGGTAGAAATTAACATCCTTCTACCCTTCACTGCCATTGCGTTAGCTTCTGTTTGTTTTGCCCTCCAAATGTCTTCTAAAAGTTATTTTAAATTTACAACAATAATTTATATTACTGTCTAAAAGTTGCTACTTCTTTTAAAAGCCATAGTTAATAGTTCTACTATTCTTCTGTAGTACTGAGAGGTCTGGGAATAGATCCTGTATTTGTGCTGCATTGCACAGTCTGCACAACTGATGCTTGCTGATGCAAGTAAACAACAGCTACTATGGCAGACCACTGCTGCTCTGTGAAATGTATGTCTAATCAATTTATAGGCTCTTAGAAAAGAACTATGACTGGAGATAAAACAAATAGCAAAACTCTCTAAACATACCAAAGCTTCTAGATAAATAAAATTTGTATACATTGTCTGACCAGACTTTTGGCGTACTGCAATCAGATGGATTATTCTTGGATATTTGGACAGTTATTTTCCCCTCTGATTTCTTTAAATTTTTCTTTTGCACTTGATTGTTACCTTACCATTATTTCAATGTGTATTTCTTCTCATTTCATTCATTCTCGCTTAGTGCCATAATGTAGTTTCAAGACAGTCATGATTACTGAACAATGTACCTATCTGATCATCAGTATTGTACTAAAGTCTTCTTTGGTACAGTGCTAATCCTCCCTCTTCGCATCCATCTGTCCTTACTTGTCAGAGTAGCGAAATGCTAAGTTTCTTGCACTTGGAAATTTTGTCCTGCTTACGGACATTAAGATGGTTTTGATTGATGGTTGTTTTCTTTTTTTCCTATCTCCGGGTAGAAATAATGGTAATCTTTCTCTTCTGACACTGTTTTCTCTGAAATAAAATATTTAATGCTATTTGTTCTCCCAAACACTTGTGTTTAGGTAGTGGACTTGGTAGCCTGGATGTCCTGGTGAAAGTTGATAGTTTGGTGGACATACTCATGCTGGTTTATATAAACAGAGAGTTTCTCCTGTAATCTTGATTCAAGGTAGCTATTTTGAATCAGATAGAGTTGAAGTGTTTGTAACATTTCTTCTTTTTTTTTTTTTCTTCTTTTTTTTTTTTTTTTTTAGCTGCTTCTTTGGGTATAGTTTTTAAAATGTGAACTTTCATCTTTGGAAGAGCTTTCATAGGTATTCTGTGGGTTTTCCTTCTCTTTCTGCCTTCCACAAGTTATCAAGCCATTAATGGTCATTTGTGCTGAATTAGTCTATCAGAGTAAAGCAGCTTGCTGTAAGCTGGGCTATGTTAATTATATCTAACAGCTAAGTGTGGTTTTTTTATATTTGTTTTGTAGTTCAGTTCTCCTCACAGTTCATTGGGGTCTGCAAACTAAAACCATGTTTAACTGTACAGATTATTTTAGTTTCTAAAGTGTATTTCCTTATTCCTATATGGACTTGCTGTGGGGGTAGCTCTGAGTTAACTGAAGAGTAAATTTTGGCAGAGCTAAAATCATCCATCTAATACAAGATCAGGAGAGCATCTTTCTCAAACAGATGCTACTAAAATCAAAAAAATGATCTTTTAAGAACTAGAAGCTTGAAAGTCACAATCAGAGAAGTTGCTACCGAGGCTCTGCAAACAAGCTGACTGATTTAAAAATAAAAAGCTCAGGAGCATCAGTAAGTTGACCAGTGACAGTGTCTGGTCTTGCAAAATTGCACCTACTGTTATCATTCCATCCATAATATTCTACATTGGGGAGATGTTTTTGTATCTCAGTATTAATAGGCTTACTACAACATAATCAGTGAACTGTGACGGCCTTGAAGTTAGAAGTGCATGTTAGTTCATCCCAAGAGTGTAAGTAGGGGGCAATTGTGCAACAGTGGGACATCTGAAAGTGACCCATGTACGTAAAGATAGGTAGGATGGCTTTTGCTCAACATTATAAAATACTGTCCCTTTGGCAAAAGGACTTAGAAATACAATTCCTTGATTTTTTCTCTTTTAAGAACTAGATGTTGGTTCAAATGAAATCTGGGAAGTTTATCAGTGTTAGTGTACCTTTTTTTTAATATCTTGAAAAGTTTGAAAATGTGTGTTATAAATAAATCTCTTTCCAGGCAGAGTATGTGCTTTTCCTGCAGCAGTAAAACATCAAGAGATGTAGTTTGCTATTCTGAGTCAAATTCCTTGAAAAATGTTATCTGAAACCTAAGTCTGTAAATTATTCTGGTGTAAAGTTGTATTAATGGATCACATTATTTCCCTATCCCTGCAGAAAATATCTGTGCACCGTAGCTCATTTCATTAAGTTAAAACTTGCAGGACTATTGAACGTTTTCATGTTTTTTAGTATAAAGCAAGGAAATTAGTCTTTTTGTTGGACACAGGACTTGTAACCAGGGGATGAAACTCTGTTCTTGCCTCAGTCTCCAGGCCTTCCTCTAGGACCTGGAGAAAATAATTTAGTCTTCTTGAGGCCTTATGTTCTACACCTATAAGCAAGAAAAAAGTCCTGCAAGTACTCACTGATGAGGCCTTTTAATTCCTGAGCATTTTCATGACACTTTGGGATCCTGAGAAGGAAGATACCAGATAAAGGCAAAGGATAGATTGCTATATTCTTCTTTTTCAAGATTTGAAAGTACAATTTGGAAAAGTCTCTTGAAGTTTGAAGTACTGTTTCCTTAATGTATCCATCATCCAAGATAGACACTTTTCCTTTTTCTTTCCCTCTGTAGTTCACTTTTCAGCTTTTGTTTCTTATTCCTCAGGAAAATTTCCTAAAGCTGGTCCAGGTGTTTTTGCTAATTACTACTTTATGCCATTTTAGAAAAATTAAGAGTAATTAAGTAGCTAGAGGAACTGGGCAGTGAAAGGGGTAGCTTTTAGACAATTCATGGAATAGTTGGTGCCTTTTAATGGTAGGGTACTTCCTCTCCTCATGAATTATTCATTTTAATGCTTTTGTTATAATAGCGACAGTGTTCAGTCTCTGAGGCAGTTCTGGATAGCCTTCCTCTGCTGAAATACCGCACAGCAGCAGCTACCATTTGTTTTATAAACTAATGCATCTGAGTCAATAACATAGTAAGTAAATGTCTTTTCATGATCAAGAAAATGAGAAAAGGGGAAGAATAACAATATTATAACTAAGGGGATCTATTTTGCTGAAGGGTTCAGTTTGTTTATTTTTCTGGGAACTATTTAGGGAAATAATTTAAAATAAATATTTTTACAGATTATTGTGTCTAGTATTAGATGCAAATTATATCTATAATGAAAACAGACATTAGTGTCTCTGCTCTGTATGGCATTGTGAAATAAAAAAGCAGTTTAAAAAACACTCATTGTACATAAACACATCAAGTTTTTTCTTGAAACTAATGTTTAAAGGTCTCTTTGAAACAGTTTTTTTTAAGATGACACATAACATAGCCACATAACCCACACAGAAAATGTATCTGAGTCATGGATGTACAGAAAAAAAAAAAAAAAAAAAAAAATTTTGTGGTATCTAGTGTCAGTCTTTCATTAAAGTATGGACTTTCCTAAAGAGAAATTCCAGTGCAGATGGTTAAGGGTTCTTCCCCTCTTCCCCCCCCTTCCCCCGCCTCCCTACACTTCTTTGACGCTGATTTAAGCCCCTGAGTCTTGCAGGGTGCATTAGGGATGATCCCCACGCAGAGCGGGGAATTCAGGGCTGGGGACTCTGTGGCACTGGTCTTGGTGGACAGAAGCATGTGCTCCAGTACAGTGCGCTCATTCTCTCTGATGTGATTTAAAAAGAGGTGTTTTCTCCTAAGCCATATATGTACTCCTAAAATGCTTTCAAGCAACAGTGTGTGCGGGGGGGGGCGGAAGCAGTGAGCAGATAGATGAGCGATTAGGTCATTTGGATTAGGACGGAGAGTTTTTTACTCTGAACTCTCTTCTCACTTCTTGCTGATCAGATTCTCTGCGTACACAGAGGGTTGAAACTGCATAAGTAGAGAAAACTCCATAGATGGATATAGTTGCAGAACTATAAGGAGCATCGAAGAAGAGAAGAGTTTGAATTGATAGTATATGTGGTTTTGGGGAATCTGAATCATGCAGTATTACTTTCACTTTTTCTAGGCTTGTATTTCCTACGAACAAACCATTGGGGAGATAGAAGTTCTGATTTAGATAATGTCTTGCAGTCTTTGGAATAACACATTCTGCTGGAGGGGGGAGTCCTTTTGGCAAAGGTCATGCTCTGTGAGCAGAGAGCCTTCCCTGCTGCCCACATTCACATTGTTTCTGCTGGGAATGTCAACTTTGGGCCTTTTCCCGTGAATTTTTCATATATTTAGGTGGCTACCCCACAAAAAATGGAAGCACCGTTAGGAACCCCTCCTTTCCTTTTTCCTGTAGCTCTGTTCAGACCATTCTCTGTTAGTATGGTAGTGGTACAAAGTGTGTGGTCTTTCAGCTCTGACTAATGCATTTTGTGCTCTGTGACTGAAAATGCCTTGTAGTCTGCCAGGGCTGACTGAGGGTTGTGGAATGTCGTGCCTTTTCTCTGTTTCTCTCT
>JAAGNO010018096.1:0-21111 GCA_033439905.1 Ceryle rudis
CACCGGGGATCCGCCGGGACCTGCCGCCCACCAGGGCCGGGGGCGCGGGCAACAGGGCAGAGGAAGGGGCGCGGGCTGCCGAGCGGCACCGGCAGGAGAAGGAAGAGGAAGGCGGCCGGTCCCGCTCGCCGGGCTGCCAGCGAGCTCCCGCGCTCCGCAGGCAGCTCCGAGCACCTTCGCGCCTGCCTCTGGCACTGGCAGCGCCTGGAGGGGATGGAGGGTTTTATTTTTGGAAACCTCCCCCTTTTGTGTCTTTTTGATGCTGACATTCCCCTCTCCAGAGGACACGGCTCGCCCCCCCTCCTTAGGAGAGGAGACATTCCAGCAACACCCACTTTGGCAAAGGGAAACAAACTCCAACAGAGAAGCCTTAACCCCTGCCTAGCCGGGGAGACCCGCCCGCCGCCTGCCCGGCAGCCAGCGTGCAGCCCCCGGAGCCGCGGCGAGCCGCCGGCTCTCGACGCAGCTGGAAGCTCTCCAAGAAGGTGGAACCGCCCCGGGCGTAGGGTGCCCGGAGCGGGAGACACGGATGCCAGAGCAATACACTGCCGGCGCCCAGAACCTGGGGACTTTTGGAGATGCATCAACACCACTAGCCCTCATGATGCTCTTGATCGCATCTCAAAGGAGAAAGGCATGGCAATAGGAAGAGTCTTATTTGCCCTCTCCCGAAGGCTACAGAGCTCTCAAATCCCCTCAAACCCAGCAGAGAGCTTTACACTCTTCCTTATATAGGTCCAGACTAGAAAAGGACCCCACTTAAAATCTCCAAGTCCTTCAGCTAAGAGGGATCTTTCAGGAGGCATATCCCACCACCTGAGATGTCCATCCCTCTCCTTATCTGTCTCTGTGTGGGCACCTGGAGGTCAAGGGACGATTCCCTGCTTCATATGCACGGAGAAAGATTGAGGGAAGAGTAGGAAGAGGGAGAAGAGGGGAAGAAATCCCATTTCAGCCACACACATCAGCTTGGCCTTGTCCTCTGACACATGTCTGCTGCTGTCTACTGTCCTTGGCCATCTCAGGCAGAAAGTGAATCCTCCCAGGAGTTCAGGCTCTGTCCTAGCGTAAGCAACACAGTACATCTGGGGTGGGCTCATTCTGGCCCTCAGCAGATTCTGTGAGCTTGGTGGGTGGCTAAAGACCTCTCACTGCATCTCTGTGCACAAGGAGGCAGAGGGCAGCACAGGTGCTCACAGGAAGGAAATGCTCACTGGCATGTGTCCCTGCAGCGGGTCCTGTGGACAGTAACACAACCTGTTTTCATCATGCCAGGCTCAGGCAGACCAAAGGTGTGCATCACTCGACATCCCACCCCTGAGTGTTGCATCTGGATGCCTGCAGGAGTATGCGAGGAACGCTGCATGTGCACAGTGTACACCTTTGGGTGTACCTTTCACGTCCTCCAGCAGCCTGTGGTGTAGGGGCTTCAGCCAGAAGCTGCAGCTCAGCCATCTGGTTTAAAAGGCAAATTGTCACATCAGCCTAATTTATCTAATATCTTTTGTCCCTTTTGATGCAATGGGTGGCTGCAACACAGAGCACTAGGTCTCATTCTGTGCCTGCTGCTCTCCCAGCCCCCCAGAACCCCCTCCAGCTGACACTCCTCTTCCTCCAGACTCTCTCACTGCAGGTGTCACCTCCCCTGGCCCTCACCAAGCTGTCCACTTCCCAAAGCTTTGTGGCAGAAGAGCCCAGCTCCCCAGTGCTTCCTCTACCAGCCTCCAGCAGTTGCATTCCTAAAGCCTCTCCCATTTGAAACCAGTGGCTCTGTCTCCCTTCTTCCCACTGCTCCTTGACATTTAGGCCCCCTTGGACCACAGCCATCCCCTCCTTGGGATGGGAGCATTATTGCCTACCCTCTAAGGTGCAGAAGACCCAGGAAAGGAGCAGAATCTGCCAGTGCCAGAGAATGAATTCCCCAAAAACATGCTGGGTCTGGAGCGGAGCAGGACCCCAGCACATCCCTTCTGGCTGGGGTTCTGCAAGCAAGGGAGAGGGGAGGTAACTTGGCAGGTGAGCAAGTGCTACTGGAGCAGTGGGGCTGAGTGAGTTTGGGCTTTGACCTCTGCACTGGCAGCTGACTTACAGGGCAGCTGTGTCAGAGAAAATACCAGTGGGTGCTGTGGCACTTCCTGGGATGCCATCAGCTCTTCTAGCCGCCACACTGGGGCAGAGCCATCACTTGGGAAGGAGCTTGCATGGCCCTGTATGCCGTGAGCAGTGCCCAATAACAGCCGTGGCTCATTGCTTTGTTCTGAGGAAGAGGAATGTCCTTTCCATCTTCACCTAATTACTTTCTTATGCAGCAGTGGAAAGAATGCTTGTGCCTAAACCTGACACAAGAAAATTATCAATGCCATAAACAAAGCAACTGAAAGCCTGAGCAATGCTCAAATCTAGAGCAAGCAACCCCAGAGCAGGCTTGCTTGGGGTGCATGTGGATACCTCCTGCCTGGCCTGGAGGTGCTGGGTCACCCCATGGAAGAAGGAGACTCCTGGCATCCCCAGGGGACCACACCTCCACAGGAGCCTGCACTCAAGGCCCAATGGTGATAGGGCTACAGGAGCCTGTGCCTCCCTAATGGGGCCAAGGAATGACATGTGCAAAGCCACTGAAGTCATCAACAGCCCTCTTGCACTTCTTGCAGCTGCCCTTGGCTGAGGTGGAGCCTGGCCCAGGGAGCTGACATCTCTTCTCAAATCAGCTTCACTCCACATTTACAGTAACGCCCCTGGAGCTGGACACTGAGCTCCTTCCAGCCTCACACACGCAAACACTCCTTTGCTTTTGCAGGGACATGCTGTGTCCTTTGATCCCACCAAAGTGCTGTGGCAGAGAAGGGTCTGGCTGAGGGCAGCAAGCCCTCACACAAGCACAAGGGGCTGCAGGCACAGGCTCAGGCACCGGGGGAGGGGAGCAACTGCATTACTGGTGCCAGTAGGTGATATGCGGGTTCTCAGGCATAGGCTTGCTGCCTCCCAGGCCTGTGGCTCATTTCATATTTGGCCACCCCTGAAAACAAGCCCGTTGGAAAAGGGGAAGCACAGAGTATGTGGGGAGTCATAGGGGAAATTGGGCTTCAGTGTGCCACTCAATGGGGGCTCAGGAGGCATACATGTAATATCTCATTTCTCAAGAACTCGCACAGATAAAGCATGGATGTTTGGGTTATTTACCACTGAGATCAAAAATGTACCTAGGAAGAGAGATCAGCAGCAGAGACAGGATGGGACAACAAGCTGCCAAGTGGGGTTCAACAGCCTGGCTCCCAACAGCAGGAAGCACAGGGCCCCTCCAGAGGAAGGTGAATGGCGGGCAGCTCAGAGTGCTCTTTGTTGCCTTCACCTTCCCTTAATTCACCACATGAACTTCTATGCAGCAGAGATGGCACCAGAAGAGAGGCAGAGGGCAGAGGCAGATGCAGTACCTCTCCAAGTCCGCACTTTCCAGGACTAGGGCACTGAGGTGAATAAGAAGACCTGGGAGCCAGCACAGAAAGCAAAAGGCTCATCAGACCCTGCAGAGAAGAGGAGCGAGGGAGGACTGTGCCGATGGCACGGCTCTTCTCACCTGCCACTGCTACAGCAGAGAAGGAGTAGTGCTTGGGCAGATAAGGATCAAAGCACAGGGCCAGAGGCAGAAAAGTCAAGATGAACTGTGCCCTGGAGAGATGGGCATGAGTCACATCTTGAGCCCTCTCAAAGGATAGGGAGAAGGGGCTCTTCAGGACTGTGCTGATGGGGGTCCCTCTGCACCAGGACCCCTCACGCCCTCATTCACCTACCCAATAGGTCCACAACAGCTCTGCACAATCCCCTTAGGGGGGAAGCACCTGGGAGCCATGCTTCCAGGGCCAGTTGGCCCCCAGATGTGTCTCCTGGCACTGTATCCCTTAGATTAATTAGCCCCTTTTCTTCCTCTTCAGAAGGGTTCACAACCCACATGTGCTTCTTCCTCTGCTGTGAACAGACCCCTAACACACTGCAGATGGGATGCATTCCACAAATTCAGGAGCTGCCTGCAACTCCTACAGAGGAAGAAGGAGTGCTCACCCTGCTCAGGGCTGAAGGGCAGGGGAAGGTTGGCCAGCCCCACCAGCTTAAAAATCAGAGTGCGGAGCCAGCCTTTTAGAAGTACAAGTCACAGCTTCCCAGAAAATAGCCAACTCACACCAGGAGGGAGGACACAGTATCCCTGGGAAGCTGGATGGAGAAACCACTTTGAGGCAGTGGTGCACAAAGACCTCTGGAGATAACCTCTGTATTGACGGACATCACAGAGGCAAGAAAAGCAGATTCTGAATTTGCAAACACAGACAGCAAATCCTCCATGGACAGCATTCCCACCCCTCACCTTTGCCATGAGATAGACACAGCTCAGCACACTCATGCTTATGGCTCCCAGGGAAGGAGACATTCCCACTGGACAGGTGAGCCACTCCAGCCAGACACATAGCCTGGCCCTCCATCCACTCTTGGTGCATCCCTCAGAGCTTTGGAGCACATCCTGGCATCTCCCTGTGAGGAGGCTGCCAGCAGGTAGCTGAGAGCTGTGTAATTGGTGGGTTGTTGTCAGAAAACAGAAGAGAAACTGTCCAGCAACTCCTAGTTGAAAGCCAAGGTTTGCTGGGCTTATTGTTCTTTCTGCTTTCATTTAACAAGGACTATCTCCAAGATGGAAGAAGGAGGCACAGATCAGCCAAGAGGGCGTCCCACAGCTGAACTCCTTTGTTGTGCTGTTGTCTAAATATATACCTGCGCATTACCAAGGGCTGAAGCCACATGCTGGAAAAGAGGTTACAACAAGAGACAAAAACATGCCACTAGGAAGAAGAAGCCTAGAGAACAGGACCAGATAACAGAACCAAGTGATGGGAGTGTAGAGTGAGGCAGAGAGGAGATTGCTGTGGGCTACTGCTGCAGAAGGGCTCTGTTGAGGCTGGCTGCAGAGCACAGCTGGTTCCTTATTTATCTATCCATAACACTTATTTCAAGCCCTTTCAGCAATTCTTCAGGAGGGGAAAAAAAAAAAAAAAAAAAAAAGAGGAAAAAAAAAAAAAAAAAAAAAAAGCCAGAGCTACAGCAGCTCAGGGGAACCTGTCCATTTATTATCAATGAACTCTTGTTTGCAATGATGTGACTGCAATCTCCCCTCTCCCCAGGAGGCTGGCCTGGCTTTTCTGCTTCTTCGATACCTATGGTTGGAACTCCACATGGTGGGGAGAGGAAGCCTGGAAACCAGGAAAGCCTGAGCATCCCCAAGGAGCACAGAGGCTGCCTGACCAGAAAACCTATTCCACTGTGCCTTCCTTGCAAGAGCAAGCCTGCTCAGAACATCAACCTGACAAGGGGCTTTAATCAGTGCTCATTAGTCAGCTGTCCTCTCTAAGGGAGGAAAGGAATGGAAAGAAGGAAGCAGAACCTTTGCCATTTTTAAGGGCTGTGACCCACAAAGAGGGAATGTTCCCCACATGGTCAGGGCACTATTGAGAGAAGTGTGTGAAGGGCCCCAGTAGTGTGAATTTCCGTAACCTTCTCTTTCCCTTTTCACTGGGGTCTTAATGCCAGGAAGCTTTTCCTAAGGTGGCTATCAAATACCAGGTTGTCACAGACTGGAAGGGAATGGGCAAGTAGAAGCAACAGCTTCAGGGTATAGAGGGACTGTGGGGTGCTCTCCTCATCAGAAAGTCTCACTTCCTGTTGTCTGGTACCACTTCACAGGCAGCGTTTCCCAAGGAGTCCATAACCTGGACAAGAGAAAAGATAGAGATCCAAGCAAGATGACCCAAAAGCAAGGACAGAAGAAATCAGGCAATCCCCATGCTATGTTGAAGAAGCTTTTCCTGAGAAATTCCTCCCACACTGAACTTCTCTCAAAAGCACATAATTTCCTCTGCATTATTTTAAGGAAGAAAAAGACAAAAAAACCCACCCAAACCTGAATCAAACTTTGAATTCTACTGAGTGTTTGGGATTAAAGTTGTTTCATTCCCACTTCTGATTCCAAAGCTATCTTCCTAAAAAGCAACAATTCATTTCCTTGAAATTGCGGTTCTTTCCTCAAGATGCTCACCTTGGCTGCCCAGGGCATGGGGAACTTGGACTGGAAGTCCTTCAGCCCCTCAGCATTGCATAACAGAGGAAAACTGATGGTGGCCACATAGATCCCAAAATGGGAATGATCAGTGGGGCTGACGTTGCATCTGTATTTTAGCTCAGTTACTCTGCCTTCCTGAACTTGCAGGCCCACTCCATATCACAGGATTTTAGGTGCTTTCCTACAAATTTGGGCGCTGGAATTGCTGTGTGAGCAGTGATCTCAGCTCATTACAATGCAATGATTTCAAGTGGATGTTTAATAGCTTATTAATAAGTGAATCATAGAGAACTGCAAAAAGTGGCAATTATTAGGTGGCATGTGTTAGAGTGAAAGTAGTCAGTCATCAAGCAATAGACTAATTCATTGACACTTTACAGTCCCAATGGGTAATTATTTGGATTAGGCTGAGTACCCAATTTCCCAGCTATGATTTCATAGGCTGGGAATTCAGCTCTCTGGTGACATCACAGCTCCAGAAGTCTCCCTCACCAGTTCCCATGCTGACTCTGCTGTCACCCGCTCCACACATAGGTGTGGCACACAGCCTCAAGAAAGGGCCCAGACTCTTACAGGAAATAAATATAATGTGGAATGAGAGATTAACGAAGAAATAAATGAAGGACGACTGCAGAGAAGATGAGCAAAGTCCCTTTCCCTGCCACACCACATCAGGTCATCATCTTCTGAGTAAAGCAAGGAGCTTGAGCTGGGGAAGCATCCACTTCTTACCTGGACAGGGGCCACACCAGGCACAGAACAAAAATCCGTAACAGGATTACAGAGATGGGACTCAGGATTTTCCTGCCCCTCCCAGAATGGGGTTTGGAGCTCAGGGCAGAAACAGGGACAATGTAAGCCTGCTCTCTCTACCCACGATTACCCCTGCCTTTGTGCCGAGCTCTGGCATGCACTTTCAGGCCATGCCTCTGCCTTCCCTCTCTCTCCCCTTCCCCTCTCTTAGCCCAGCTAAGTAGGCAAGGCAATGTCGCACAGCTTAAGCACATAGCAGGACCAACAGCTCAGGTGGCTGCCTGCACTTCCTTGAGGCTGGTGAGCCCCAGCTGCAGGGATAGTGGCCAAGAAGGCAGTGAGCACCATGGAGTCAAGAGACACCCTCTCCTTCTCCCTTCTGGAGCCTGGACCTGTGCATCCCCTCAGCCAAGGGAAGCACATCCTGGAGGGTGGCAGGTGGGGAGCTCCCGATGTCCATGGGGAACATCCCCACAGCAGTAGCAGGCCAGAACTGCCTGTTTCAAGGCTGCTAGAGCTAGACTGATTTACAGGCAGCTCCCACCACAGATGAGCAGGAGGAAGGCAGACAGGCAGGGGTACAGACCAGGAAAGGTACTTGCACAAGCCAGGAGTGCAATCTGAGAGCAGACAAAAATGAAGCAACAGCACTAGCTTGCTTTATGCCCACCAAAAGGGACAAGGGGATGCTGAAGGCTCCTGGCTGAGCACAGAACATGGCCATGACCACTCCCAATGCAGGAAAAATTGTTGCCTTTGGGGGCCCCCGCTCAATTCCACTTTGATCTTTTGTTCCATGAAGGGCTTTCCTCAGTGCTGCCCCTGGCCTGAGTTACCCCGGCCTTGCTGCCCACTTTCAGCAAAGGCAGCTGCCGTTATGGCACATGCTGCCTGCCTTGTTGCTCTCGGTCAGGCCCTGCTTCCTTGCAAGCTTGGCTGGCTCTGTGAAGGCTCTGGAGGGTATGAACATCATTGACAAAGCCTTTAGGCTACAGAAGTCACCCAGGAGTACCAGTGGAGATAAAATCCTATTTGAGAGCAAGTTTGGGGTTTTGGGTGGTACGGGATAGAACATCAGCATGACTCATCTCTGAGGTTGCGGGCACTGTGTGTAGCTAAGCCAGTGTGGTATCAACACCTTGTGCCCTGCCTCGTCCTCGACACCCCCAGGTTTTCTGTCAGCCTGCACCCAGGGCTTGCTGCCCTCCCTACACCAGAGGGCTCATGCTCCCCTCTCTGGCAGTCCACTGCTGCCACCAGTACTCCCACTGGGACTGCGCTTCTCCCCAGCACAGCTTTTGGGAGCTAGATTCAGGCCCAGCAGCAGGACAACTCCCCCAGCTCGGGGAGGTGCCTGCTTTTCAGGCCAAAGGCACAAATGGTTTGGCCCAAGGAAGCAGCTGCCCCAGTTCAGTTCCCTGGCAATGCTAGTGGGGAGCTGCTGTGACCTCCAGTGCCTTGCAGACCACGGAGCTGCTGGAGAAGTTGAAGCAAACCACAGAAAACACCACTGAGGTTAGTGACCAGCTCTAGCCCTGTGCTTTCTCACCAGGACAGATCCAACCGAGGCTGACACACCCCATAGATGCATCCATATTGCCCATACAACCAGGGAAGCCTCTTCTGAGATGGCTCCAGCTCTGCTAAGCAAAGGCTGGGGACTGAGTGATATACTGGCTTGCCCCTTGCTTCCCTTACAGTCTGACTCCAGGTTGCTGTGAACTACAGCTGACCTACAGCTCTCTGCCTCACCTGTCCCTGCCCCAGTATTCCATATCCTATATGGCACTAGCCCCTTGGCCCCTGCTCAGCTTAAGCCTCCAGCTGGCTTTGGGGCCACTGCTAGAAACATTATAGCACACCTGTTCTTCAGATGAGGGTTTACAGCCAAGGCTAGCACATCTGGATTGTAAAATAGACATTTGGAATTTTATCAACATGTTTCCAAACAGTCTGGGTACAGCAGAGACTCTGTCTCAGTTCTTTAGTGGAGGAAGCGGCTGATCTGGAAGGATGGTTTGGTGCCCTTCTCATGCCCCATGCAGGCTGGGCCGAGCCCCACACACACCCCAGAAAGCATACCGCCTCTTCCTGACACTACTGGTCCAGGAAGTCCTGGCAGTAATGCTCTGGGAGGGAAATGGGGAAGTGGAATCCAGTGCCCTTCCCACCCCACAACGTGCTGACACAGCTGCACCGAGCCTAGATTTCAGCCAAACACCTCCCAGAAACACTGCCTGCCCAGAAAATTGGTCGAGAATCTGCACCATATGTGCTGGGGGGTGGTGGTGGGATAACTGGCTCCATCAGCTTGGTCCTGTGCAAAGCTCAGCTGCCAACAGCCTCCAGGGCTTTTGCTCTCAGCAAAATCCCGATCATCAGCAGCATCAAGCTGCCACTAATGGGTTTGTCAGCACCAAGGAGATCTAAAGGAGGAACGTGGACTGCTGCCTTGAGTTGTTTCACGTGCGCAGCCCTTCTTGCCATATTAGTTTCTCAGATGTGCAGCTCTCACACCAATGCTAACAACAGACCTCCCACACAAGCATTCAGTAACATACTCCAGTTTTGGTCTCTTCCCAGCCATCCCTCGCGAACAGAAACACGGATGATACTTTGGGGTGTGAGTGACACAGGGACAAGAGATGCAGAAAATCCTATAAAGCTGATGGAGCAGGAGTAAGCTCTGCCCCTCCTATGCAGGAGAGCTTTGGTTACATGGTGATGGTTGCCTTCCACAAGATCTTCACATGGCCTAGGTCTAAGTTCACAGCAGCTGATTAACAATCTTTTTCCTAATAGTAAAGCAAAGCGATGCTAGACACAGATGTGCTCTCCAAAAGTTCTCCTCCCCTCATTCTCATCCCACAACAGCCTGTCTGAAAGCTGTCAGGGTCTCCTCTCATCTCCTTCCATTTTGCCAGTCCACCTGCAGGTCCCTCTCTAATTCACATCTCTTGGTAATATTGAGCTCCCTCTTTAGAGGCACTAATTCAAAAGCGGTTCTAAGCTCAGAGCACTTCAGTGGAAGAGGCTGGGGAGAAACAAGGGTGTGGGTGTGTAACACCAAACACTTCAGACACTGTACCTGCAACAATGGAGATGCAAAAGCATTTCTATAGGGCTTTGCACTTGGTCAGACTCTGTCTTATGTACCTGTTTCTAAAGGCTGGGGCTGAAGGGCTCCCAAAAAGTCCTAGAAATAAGAGCAACCTGACTTAGCTGAACACGTGGAAAACATCAGTATAGAGAGAGACCTGACAACTTCTAAACAAAGCCCATGACAACGGGGCCAGGGTACTGTCCCACAGTGCTGATGTTGGCACCTAAGTTCTGTCCTAGCTCTGATGCAAGCTTCTTCTGTGACCTCAGAGGAACCATCTAGTTTCAGCCCTCAGGCACAAAATGAAAAAAGAGACCACCCCACACACCCACTCTGTGCTCATATCCCTCGCTGGGCCCTCTGGCATTAAAGGGAGACATATTACATAGGACAAAGGCCATACTTTAGGAGAAAACTCTGAGCAACCTGCTTTAGTTGAGGATGTCCCTGCTGAAAGCAGGGGGGTTGGACTAGATGACCTCTAGAGGTCACTTCCCACCCAGACATTTCTGTTTCTATGTCTCTAAAACGTCTGAATTAACGTGGGAGCTGTACACATGCTACTGCTTAGTGGAAACAATCAGGTTTAGCTCCATCTACCACTAAACATGTACTCTGTTGTCTGAAGTCCATGCTAGGACCAAGTTTGCTACTGGATACCTCTTCCATGGGACCTGGAGAACCTGCAAAGATGCTAGCAACAATTCAGGGTGAGAGTCATTGCAAGACATGGCAGTGAATAACAGGTTGGAAAATAAGAAGAGAAGATTGAAAACATTATTTGGATTTTAGAGGAAAATTCCCTTCTTACATCTGGATGTGCCAGTGGGTCTGTCTGCCTAGACCATCCCTGATAGAGTAGGCAACGTAGCTTTCCATTTCTCAATAAAGTGAGCTGGTCACCTCTAAGCTTCCAGGTCACTGGGTCTGCTGTCTCTTCCTTCCCTCTGCAGCATAAATCTGACCCTCACCCCAGGCCTTCCCTCCCTGAGGCAGGCAGGTCCTGCTCATGACAGCCAGCACTCTATTCAGTGGACAAATATTCACTCTAGTCACTGAATGAACAATTCCTCCCAAGGGAGAACATAACTCCACAGAGGCAAAGGTCAAGTGTGCTCTTCCCAAAGCTGAGGATTTGCCTTTGCCACTTAATCCAGGCTGCAATCTCATAACTGGCACAGGGCGTTTCCCAAGAGCAGGAATGCAGCCTATTTGGGCAGAGGAAGGATCATTCCTGGGGCACAGGTACAAGGGGAGTGACCAAACATCTGCCCTTCATCCCATGCCTTCAGGGCACCAGCAAGGAGGCACCTAGAAAAAACTACCCCCCACCAGATACTTCACCCCTATTTTGTGAAATAACCCTGCCCTTGCTTCCACCAGATCAGGCCTAACACCAAAGACAGCCAAGTTGGTGCCAACTCCCACACTGCGTTACGGTCTTGCCTCTTTTAGGGAAGAGTGGAAACACCAGTTTACACCACTGCAGTACACAGAGGCAGCTGCTCAAAGAGCTTCCAACAGCTCTCTGCTGTGCCCAGAAGCGATCCCACTTGCAGGGCTCAGCCACAGCCCTGCAAGGAGCAGCATGAGCAAAGGAAGGATGAAGGACCCTGTCACTCTCGTTTTGCAGTGGAGGTGAGGAGGAAACAGATTCCTACTATTCTCACCTCAGCCAGACATGAGCGTCCCAGACACGGCTAACTGAGCAGGTGATCCTGGCAGTGGATAGCATCTCCTGTTGTTCTCCCACACAATCACAGACTGGATGAGCTGGGGTGGAACCTCTGGAGATAGTCCCATCCAGCGTCCTCCTCAGGCCAGGATGCTCAGGGCCGTGTACAGTTGGGTTTTAAATCCCTCAAAGGATGGAGGCTCCACAGACTCCCTGGGCAGCCTGTTCCAGTGTCATTCACTCTGATCTGACCTCTAACACAGGTGGCCATTGGCCATCTTTGCTGCAATGGATTTGGTCACCACTGGAGGAGTTGGGAATGCCTCTTTTGGGGATGTGACCCCTATAGACCCTTACAACATTCTTGGCTGCACCTCCTGGCTGCAGTCCCCAAGGGGGCCCCTCAACCCCCAAGTTACAGGACTGTGTTCAAGAGACTAAGCTTGTAGCAAAAGAGGGGTGTCCCCCTCCCTCGCCCCAACCACACAAAAAAGGCAATAGCAGATCCAGTCCTTACTGTTTCCCTCCATTTCTTGCTTTTTGTTGAAGAAGCAGGCGGTTGGGGGGTGGGAGGGGTTGGAGAGGGTGGGAACAATAACACAGGATTTGGCAGAAAGACTTTCTTTTTCAGAGTCAATTGCCTCCAAGATTGAGGCATTGAAGGGGAGTAACCCTTCAGCCCCTCCATAAATACCAGACTGCCCCAAGGACAACACCCCCTGCCCTGCCCACTGGCCCCACAGTCATCACAGATCTATGAGGATCCCAGGCCCACAAGCCTGATTTCACAGATCTATGCAATTTTACCTCCTGGTGCTTTTCTGGTTGTCATTATCTCTGCAGAACTGATGACACTTAGACATTTCATCTCCCTTGAGGCTTTTTCTGGTGCTTTAAGCCTGATTTATGCAATGCAGCCAGAGTTGTCCCGGTCATCCATGCTCACCTCTGGCTTGTTAACATCCTGTCCGGCCAAGGGCTCTTCCCCTCTCATTAGCAGATCTGACCCAGGCTGAACCTTTTCATTCCCTGGATTTAAAGACTTGTCAGCTTTCTCCTCCTATCCCTTTCCCTCTCATTCATTGCTGGTCATCAATCACAACAACATCTTTCCTCAGAGGACCTACCTCTAGAGATCCAGACCTGCCACTGCAGCTGCCATGGGAAATCCCAGGGGCAGACACTGAACAAGAGCAAACCCAATAATCAGTCATCAGGTCACACTACCAATAACCATGGCCTGGTTGTTAATCCCAGCTGCTCAGAGGGCATCACCATCTCAGGGTCCGCCCCCAGCCCAGCAGGATGCTTTTGGTGGAGAAAGCGGCCTCTTCCCCAGTCTCATGTCTTCTGCTCTTGCTAAAAAACAGTTCAGAAACACAACAGTTTGGGATCTAAACAGCTCTTAACACTTATCACTGCCTGTCCCCAGAGGCAATTCCAAATCCAAAGTACAGCTACAACACATGTATATCTGTTTGCAACACCTCATTGCAGGAATTAAAGAGTGACAGTGATACTGTACTTGGGACACAATGACAACTGCTTTCATCTAGCCAAACAAGACTGAGGCCAAGGCTGGTCCAGCCTATTAAATGGTGTTAGAGCTTCAGGCTGGGCATGGTACCAAACATTACAGTGGAGCCCCTCTACATGGCCCCTAGACATCTTTGCATTCACAGGCCTGGAGACCTTTCCAAGCTTCTCTCCACCATCCTATTTCTTTTCAGACTCTTTCTTGCTCCTCAACCATTCTGCCTGCACAAGTTATTTTGCAGGAGGAAGGGTCATCTCTCATGAGCTGTCTGCTGAAAAGGCAGAGGTCCTCAACACTTTCTTCACCTCTGTCTTTACCAGTGCTGTTGGGTCCTAGGCCACTGGAACAAAAATCTAGATTGATACAGACACAGACCCACCGTCAGTGAAAGAAGAGTTGGTGTGTCAACTATTACAGGAGCTTGACCTGTACAGATTGATGGGCCCAGATGCCATCCACTCGAGGGTGTTGAGAGCTGGATGATGTTGTTGTGCAGCCACTCTCCATAATCTTTGAGGAGCCATGGAGACTGTGAGATGTGTCTGAAGACTGGCAGAATCACAGAATGGTAGGGGTTGGAAGGGACCTCTAAAGATTATCTAGTTCAACCCCCCTGCCAGAGCAGGATTCCCTAAAGTAGATTACACAGGAACACATCCAGGTGGCTTTTGAAAGTCTCCAGAGGCGGAGATTCCACCACCTCAAGAAGGCTAATGTCACACCCATCTACAAGAAGGGTTCCGAGGAGGACTCAGGTAATTACAGACCCATTAGCCTCACTTCAATCCCTGGGAAAGTTATGGAGCACATCCTCCTGGGGTCTATCACAAGTAAACCGAAGCATGCGATTGGAAAAAGCCAACATGGATTCAGCTGACAAACCTGATTGCCTTCTATGACAAAGTAACCCACTTGGTTGATGCAGGGCAAGCAGTGGACATTGTCTACCCGGACCTCTCCAAGGCTTTTGACATGGTCCCCCACAGACTCCTCCTAGAGAAACTGCCACATTACAACCTAGACAAGTGGCCTGTGGGAACTGGCTGACAGGACGTACCCAGAGGGTGGCAGTAAATAGTTCTTTCTCAAACTGGCAACCACTCACAAGAGGGGGCCCCCAGGGATCAGTATTGGGCCCAACGCTCTTTATTATCTTCATAAGTGATTTGGATATTGTGATCAAGAGCACCCTAATGAAGTTGCAGATGACACCAAAATGAGGGGGGAAGTTGGCGCTTCATAAGGGGGAGCCACCCTCCAGGAAGATCTGGGCAGGCTGGAAGAGTGGGCTAGCAGGAACCTTATGAAGTTTAACAGAAACGAGCACAGGATCTTGCACCTGGGAACACATAACCCAGGAATACAGCTCAGACTGGGAACTACCTGGCGAGAAAGCAGCCCTGTGGAATGGGACCTGGGGGTCTTGGTGGACAACAAGCTCAACATGAGCAAACAGTGTGCTGCAGCGGCAAAGAAAGCCAACAGGATGCTGGATTGCATTAACAAAGCATCACCAGCAGAGATAAAGTCGTCATTATCCCACTCTACTCAGTGCTGGTCAGACCACACCTTGAATACCGCTTTCAGTTTTGGTGCCCACTATACAAACCAGACGGGGGCAGGCTGGAGAGGGTCCAGAGAAGAGTCATGAGGATGATCAGAAGACTAGAAGACCTGCCATATGAAGAAAGGCTGAGAAAACTGGGTTTGTTCAGACTTTTGAAGGGACACCTTAGTATCAGGTACCAGTACACAAAAGCGACTACAAAGACGGAGACTCCCTTTTTATAAGGAGTCACATGAAAAGACAAGGGGTAATGGGTACAAGTCACTTCTGGGGAGATTTTGATTAGACTCCAGAAGAAAATTTTTTCACCATGAGAACAGTAAGACATTGGAATAATCTCCCAAGGGACGTGGTAGATTCTCATACACTGGACGGTTTTAAGACTCAGCTTGACATGGTGCTGGGCCATCTCATTTAAGCTTTTTTTTTTTTTTTTTAGCCTTAAAAGGTTAGACTAGATGATCCTTGATGTTCCTTCCAATGTGGTATTCTATGATACCTAATGCAAGGTGAGGTGAACTGCCTCTGCAAGGCAAAGCTTGCATCTCTGTGTTGTACCTAGATGCATCTGTCTTGTTTGTCTTATGGGATTGGCCTGCCTCCTCTGTTCAAGGCAACCACTGCTGTCACCTGGAAGGGAAGGATGACAGTGCTATAACCTGGATACCCCGCCCATTCCCTCCGAGACCTTTGCAGTGCTTGAATCCAGCCAGGCCTGCTGGGGAGGAGGATTGAACAAGGGCAGCTGGACAGGAGCCCTGTGAGCCAGCCAGGTCTTCACATACCAGCCACACAATTTGCATCTAAAGCTGCTAACAAATGAGGTGAAGCAAAAGTCTGGAACAGGGACCAAGTCTGGTCGTGGTTTGAGTCCTGACTGCAGAGCAGCTGGCACAGCCTGGCAGACAATACACAACTCAGCTGTCCCAAACACCCTTACTGAGTTGAAACTTCCCCCAGCATGGGCCAAGTATGACATTCTACCTCCTTGAACTCCTGCAATCTGGTAAAATTACAGGGAGGGAAAGGACCTCTGCCCCCCTCCCAAAGCAGATCTTATGCATCCAGGGTGCAAGGGGGGTAGAGTCAAGAGAACAGCTTCCCGAAGTGGTTTGCAGTGATTCACCACAAATTAACACCTCTGCCCTGCAACTCATAGGCCCCAAGACCCCAACAACACATCATCTAGAGCACAAGTGTTCTTTAGGCCTTGCTGTGCTGTCAGCTCCCCTTGTAACAGGGGTGCCTCTTCCTACTATGACTACAGAGCTGGGACAGGCTCTCTTCTAAGTGGATGCCATTCAGAGTCTCCACTGAGGTCCAGAGAAGGAAGCAGGAGGTGTTCTGAGGGGTGCAAGAAGGGACATGGAGACCTAGGCTCAGGGGTTAGGTGGCACTGCAAGAACCCAGTATCTGTGGATGTTGGAGTGTGAGGTACCACATGTGGGGTCAGACCTTTCTATTGCTACAGCTTTGGAGATTTCCCTCTTTCCATGTGCCTTCCCACCATCTGCTGAGGCGATCGCAAGGGAGAGGAGGTTTGCAAAGGTCATTCCTAGGCCAAAGCAGATGAGAAGGACCTGCTGTGAGCATTTTAGTAGAGATGGGCCAGACAGCTGCAACATGCCCCTTGGTCCTGCTGATGGCTTACTGGATTATCCAGCGCATGGAGAACACCAGGGTCAGAGAAGCTAGCTCACAACTGCACGCGCCGCTTGTGAAGTTGGAAGGTCTGCAGCTGGACAAAGGAGGGAATTAATGAGCTGTTTAAGTTCAGAGGCCTGAGCAAACAGATGCTGCCAGGAACTGGTCTCTCCCACTCCTGGAGTCCCTCCTTCTGGTCAGAGAGGTTTTTTCACAGCACTCCCCAAGGGGGAGATCTAGCAGCACCTTTGTTTGCTACACAGAGCTCCAGGGCCTTCTCCCCCTGCACCTTTTGGACCCACTCCAGACTTTTCCGCCCTGCAGGACTCCATACCTGGCCTGCTGTGGACCTAATTAACTCCCTTGTTCGTTTATGGTCTTTTGTCACTAAAGCAAGTAATTGGTGCACAGAGGCACTAGATCCTTCTGTGTGCTCACATGGACCCGACTGCTCCTTTTGGTCTCCTAGAGAAGCTCTCTCCTGCTGTCCAAGGTTGCCCGCAGTCGCCCTCTGTGGCCAGCCACTTCAGGATCACCTACAGAGAGCACATACCAAGAGCACACTGCCTCCCTGTTGCCAGCCACCCCCCTCAGTGACTTTGTGGACATTAGAAGACAGAGTTTTCTCAGGGCATGACACCTTTGAAATCAAGCAAGTTCACCTGAACTGTGTGTGGATTGCACTCCAACACCATCTCCCTTGCTAGCACTGAGACACCCCTCGGGATTTCTCATCACTCCCTTTTGTTTACATGTTTGCTCTGGCACACACACACAGACGAACACACACATGCTCAGAAGATGCCAGGAGCAGATACCAAGCTGGTGGTGAGGTGGCCACACTAATTTCTCCCCTCATTGGTACTTACACAGGTTTGCACACAGCCAGATAGATGCAAGAATAACATGGACCCACTACTCTTTTCTCCACTCCCCCACTGTATTCCCTCTAACCCTTGACAGCACAAGGATGGAGAACAGCAGAGAGTGGCAGGGCTTTCACAGGATGATCTTTGGGAAGGATTTTCCCAAGGCTCCTGGACCAAACAGGCACTCCTCAGCCTTTGGAAACCTCCTTTGTTCCAATGCCTTCTAGGGTTGGGGGAGGGGATCCCAATGAACATGTTTGTACTGTTCTTCTTAGTAGAGGTGTTGTGTAACACAGAGGGAAGTGACTACACTGGGGACCCCAGCTGAGAACAGAGACTTTAATCCTGCTGCCCAGGGAAAACTTGGAAAAAGTATCTACATCTGTTCTGTTGCATTAGGCTCATGGCTCAGAGGCTGACAGCTGACCTTGGCTGCTCATGATGCCAAGGTATGGCCCCTGCCAAATAATGCCAGGATAAATTACCATGACTGATTGGAAAGGCAAAAGGCAGCCAGAGAAAACTGTGGAGGAAGCTCTCCCTGTGCAGGTTTCTGGAGAAGGGAGCAGACTAAGCCAGAATGCATAGGGGCACTTTGTCTTCACTGCCACACTAGTAAAGGCAGCAGAGGAGTAATAGTGGAAGAGAACACATCAGGGGATGAGATGCAGGGAGAGGGATGAAGGTGAGGAGACAGAAGAAACCACAGCTGCATCCACCTCCTTATGGGGTTCACTGAGGATGGGCTTCAGGAAATAACCCTGCTTGTTCTTGAACTTGCGCTAGGCTGGGGCCACACGGAGGAATAAAGATGTCCACATCTTGTGTCCACAAGAGGGGTTCATGACCCAAGAAGAGTACAGGGCAGATGTTGGCCTTGCAGAGCAGTGCACACTCTCCCTGCCGTGAGTTTGACAGCTCTAGGACATGTAAGAACGCAACTGTGGGGCTTACTGACCCAGCACTACAACACCGCTCCCTTCCAGGCTCAGGCTTTGTCATCACCTCATATTGATCCAACAGCTCAGACAGGAGTATAAAGTAAACTAGCTATTCAAGGGAACAGGACAACACTACTGAAATTTGGCTAATAGAAGACACCTAGGTGCTCTGGAAACACATCAAAGACTTCTCATCATATTTAGCAGAGTTCTGCATTGATACACCCACTGGGAACATTATGAGTGAACTGAGACCACATGGCATGAGGCAGAGCCCCTTCTCTGTGCAGCCCCTCTTACAGGCACAGCAGGATGTTGAGGGTGGCCCTCTCCTAGGTGAGAAACCTTCCTAGGGTTTCTGGAAAGCAGTTAACCCCCATTTCTGTGAAGGATCTGCCTGCTCCTTATTTGAGTATTAAACTCAACTCTAATTAGTGTTACATCTATGACAGGATTAAAGCAGATTCTGCCTTTCTCTTGCCACCTAAGGGCCGCCAGTTGCCAAACACTCCTCCAGGTCAGCACATCACAGGACAGTGGCTTGCTTCAAGCGAATCAGAAAGCTTTGACCTTGTTTGACAGACAAAGGGATCAGGAGGAGCTGTGTGTTTCCTCAGCACCCTTTAGCCTTTTACAAACTTCAACACCACAATCTCATATCAGGCTCTGGTCCTGTATAGGTCCCTGGTTCAATCCTGGGTTTTGGCAGAAACCCTTCTCTCTAGGCAATCCTGCTCTGGTGGGGCGTTGGACTAGATGATCTTTAGAGGTCCCTTCCAACCTGTACCATTCTGCAATTCTGTGATCCATCTCCATAAGCTACCTCTTCACACAATGCTAAACCTCCAGCACTGAACTGAGTGCTTGAGGAGCAGGGATCCTGCTGAGAAATGCAGCCAGAGATGCCTTCTGATCTGTGAGCATTTCTGCACTAGAATCTAAAGACACCTCTTGGGTCCAACACCACCAGTTCCATGACTCTTTACCACCTTCCTCTCCTCTGCTGTTGCTGTTTGACCTGGTGTCTTTCCCTCTGCTCCTTACACTGCTGGGGTGCAGATCCATCAAGGACAGAGCTTCAGGCCTGAGCTGGCTCAGAGACACCAAATGCTTGTACCTCCCTAATGCATTTGGTATGCAGCTCCTCTGAAACCCTGCCACTTCACATTTAAATTGCAGCTCAGTCCCACTCAGGAAGAACCAGAGGGGCTGAAGCACAGCAGAGCCAGCTCTTAGAGACATTCCCAGAGTACCTTCCAAAGCCACTTCCAACAGGCTACTGTTGGACCGACACCACTAACTGCAGAGCGTGAAGTTAGCTAGGCCAAGCTGCCTGTACTCAAAACTAGCCTGATGCAGAGAGTGTCCAAGGCAGGTACTGCCTGTGCAGTGACCACTTCAGGACAGTTGCCCCTTGAGGGTGGTAACAGGGTCTGTTTTCCCTCCTGTTCCTGGAGCTGCTGTACTGCTCCAGTCGCCTACTGCAACTCATGCAAGTTCATATCAACTTCCACTCCCTCAGGCTCCCAGGAAAGGCTAGTGCTGCCTGCAATGAATTAAGGAAGTCCACTTCATTACAATAAGCACTAAGAAGAGAATATCATCTCTCTCTTTGCCTCGGCTCAATTCTGCTTTCCTGGTCCTCTTGAAAACCAATGACTAATCAGTGTCTCAAAGTCTGAGGGAACACATCTAATCTGGTTAGTGTTACCGCTGTTGTTTGTTCATATTAAGCACATTATTCTTACTAAGATACTTGTCCTGAGTCTCCCGAGAGTGCTGCAGGTTAATCATACATCTGTAAATCCAACTTCCTTTCACGCATTTTAAATGTGTTGCCTGGTGGAAAACAAAAGGGCAAAGGGCAGCGATGCATCAGGGACTTGTTCTGAACCAGGGAATGCTTCCTAGATGCTCAGTTCTCATATGCTCCAGTTTTGGGATTAGAAGCACAGCAAGACAACGTGCCAGCCAACTCATTTGCTAGACTAAGAGGTCTGCTGAACAAAAGAAAACACAACCCAGACAACGGAACTCAAACTGCAGAGTTTCAAGAGAGTTGAAGTTGGCCGCTCTTTAAACCTGAACAGTTCAAGTTGACTATCGGTCCCCCTCTGCTGGCCAACCAGCCACAGTCACCTTTTGTCGGCAAAAGAGGACTGCCACATTGCTACCTGTCCCTGTGCTGAGGCATCCCCGAGCATCCCTGAGCCCGAGGCAGCATGGCTCTGCTTGAAGGACCGTCGGGCAGCACAACTTCAGAGCACAGAGCTGAGTCAGGGGAGTAGGGCAGACCTGGGCACCAGGACAGATGTCATGAAAGTCTTCTAAGAAGGAAGATTCATTACCAGAACAACCAGCATCTGCCTAGTACCTCCAACCTGACAGCTTTAGTGATATCTACGTGTAAGCCCTCGATTTTTAATAGCAATACAGTTTAGCACTACAAACCTCCATCTTGAAAAAGGGGCTCATTGTGCAAGGAGCTATGCAACATTTGGACACAGGGAGACTGTCTGCTCTTTGGGATGGGGAATGAGATGAAAATACAGAAGATAACAGGGAGAGAAGAAGGAAAGAAAACAACATGTGAGGTGTTTTTGCCGCTCTATGCTGCTCTGGTCAGACCTCACCTGGAATACTGCATCCAGCTCTGGAGCCATCAGCACAGGAAGGACATGGATTTGATGGAGCAGGTCCAGAGGAGGGCTACAAGGATGATCGGGTGCTGGAGCACCTCTCCTATGAGGACAGGCTGAGGGAGCTGGGATTGTTCAGCCTGGAGAAGAGAAGGCTCTAGGGGAGACCTAACAGCCACCTTCCGGTACCTGAAGGGAGTTTACAGAAAGACTGGAGAGGGCCTGTTTACAAAGGCCTGTAGTGAAAGGACGAGGGGTAATGGTTTTAAATTAGAAAAGAGTG
>JAAGNO010018096.1:21211-47033 GCA_033439905.1 Ceryle rudis
CCTGCTCTCAGCAGGGGGGTTGGACTAGATGACCTCTAGAGGTCCCTTCCAACCCAGACATTTCTATGATTCTATGAACAGTGGTCAGCATAAGAAATGGCAGTCAGTGAGACATTCTCAAAGGACAAGAACATGCAGCACAAAGACAACAGTTCAATGTCTTACTAGAAAACACCAAGGTGACTTTTTGTACTATAAATTTTAGTTTCAACAATTACTATAATTGCTACCAGTGTATTGTGTGTTGATCCCCACATAAAAAGGTCTAGGAGAGGGAAGGCTGCATACTCCTGCTGACTGCTCTAGACAAGAAAAAGGGGCTGCCAGTTTTCCCTAAGAGTCTGAGATTGATCCACACCACCAATAGAGGCCTCTGCAAATGTGAGCTGCCTCTATACAGCAAATCACTTCTCCAGACAAATATGAAACCCCTGGAGCTGATTTCATCATTCTCCAAGAGGAATGCAGAGAATTATATTTTCTTGCATTTCTTCACCCACTGCCATAAGAAGCACTATCTCATCTTGAGGCAACCTGTGCTTCAGCTACTGAAGCACAAGAGAGCCCCAGGCAGCTGCTCCTTCTGGTAAGAGGTGAGGTTTCTAGGATTACTCAGAAAACTGCATGAGTTTACAGGCCTTCAGAATTGCGAGCATAAATCCCTAAATTAGGGTGTGGGTATGGGCCAACACACTTCTCATAGCTTATCAGAGAACTGCCTCAAGAGGGAGAGAAGAATTTGGTTTTGGCCACCGCAGTCACACTCCCCTCCCTGCCCCCCAAACCACCCAAACTCACTCTGGCTTTCACGTGCCTGAGAAAACTCTGGAGCAGTCTTAAGCCAATTCCACTTTCTCCATCCATCATATGGTGCAGGAACTCTATTTCCTTCATCTGTATTCACTGCAGCTTTATACCAAGGCTAAAAGCCTTGGCTCTTGGCCTTCACTCCCCACTTCAACCCCATGTGCAATTGCCCATGTCTCAACATACTTTGTAGCATACCATCCCTGCAGAAGGGTAGCTGGAAAAGATTGATGGAGATTTTTGGGTGAACTTCAGCTACAGCTCTTTTGGTTTACTGCAAAAAAAAAGTTACAGCAAATTAGGTCTAAAACCGAACACATTCATGCAGTAACACCTCCTTCCTACAATCAAGTTTCACACTCTGGAGAGCAGAGATCAGGGTTTCTTGTGCATTTGATGAAATAAAACCCAAAATCAGAAACAAAAAAACCCCAACCAAAACCAAAATCAAAACAAAACAAGATGAAAAGAGTTTAAATGAAGATTCTAAAATCTAATATTCTGCACCATGCAGCTGAAGCCAAGACAGGCAGAGCTTTTAGTGGACTTTGCTGTTTCCCCTAAGTGTTTTCCTTTTATAGTTCCTGTAACACGTTCAAACTCTTTCAGCTTACATGTGCCAGGTCAGTCAGACACAAGATGGCAGCAGAATGGCCAAAACCATACAAACCATAATAATTTGCTATGAGAACCAAGAGTTACAGCCTGGTTCAACAGACCAACTCAGCCATAACAGTATGAAAGCAAGAAGAGATCTTATCCAAATTAAGCATAATTTCCCCATTTTCTTATTCAGATATCTGAAGAAATTCCTTCTCTGTAGGTCTACAATTGAGGCAAACAGAAAGCTGAGCAGAAGAACTGAATGCACAAAAAAGAAAAAAAAAAAATCCCATTTCCCAAGCAGCTCGACATGTCAGGTCAAGTGGCCGTGTATGGATACAAGGATCCTAAGACATCAGCCAACAGCTTGCTATTACTGGAGACACAAGCTGGGGCATGTAGGATTCCAGTATGAAGTGCATGGGCATGATTTTTCTCCCAGTCCCAAGTCCATGCCAGGTGCCAGGATAAATGAAGACTGTGGAGTCAGCAACAGGTCACTGTCAGCACTCCCTCTCCAAGACATCATAAGAAACTGGTTATCAGGATGAACAATATGGGCAGCCAGATGATATCATGCATCCTGAAAAGAGAGGCAGAAATTTCAGAACCTACTTTAGCATTAAAATAATTCAGCATGCTGAGTGCAATCCTTCATACCCAAACAGATAGAGTTTCTGAGAACTCCAACCTCAACTTGGCCCCCATCCCACAAGTAATACTGGTCACAGCATGTAAAGACATGTCCACATGGCTAGCTGTGTATCATTTTGCTCATGCCAGGTTTGCAAAGTCACCCACATTTTAGTGCCCTGACCTCAACTCCAGTAGCTCTAGACTTGAAACCTCTGATTTCCAGGAAACACTGGAACTTTAGTTTCTGGATTCTTCATAACACTCACGATTGTGTTATCTAACCTGCCCTCTCCATGTCCAGCATAAGGCAGCTTTGCTCGCACAAGGAGCTTCTAAATGATATCATGACCCAGCACAAGGTGACACGCACAATCCATGAGACTCCCATGCATTGCTCACCCTCTTCTTTAGCACTACTGCTTATGGCTTGAAAGCCAGAATCAAGGGTAGGTACTGGCTTCATGGGTTCCTAATTTGCCTAGTTATATGGTGGAATGCATGCAGCTAGCCCATGCTATGTTGGCTGAAGATGGGCTAGATCTACCCAGGGAGGTTGTGGAGTCTCCTTCTCTGGAGACATTCAAAACCCGCCTGGACATGTTTCTTTGTGATCTGATCTAGGTGATCCTGCTCTGGCAAGGGAGTTGGACTAGACGACCTTTCGAGGTCCTGTCCAACCCCTAACATTCTGTGATTCTTTGATTTGTGTAGTCCAGGAAAGTGATTTGTGTAGTCCAGGAAACAGTGTTTTCATTGTTTTACAGGCAGCAATGCTAACAGACACAGAATCATGCTGCAGAATCATCTCAGGTTTTAAAGTTACAATCTTAATCCTTAAACTAATAAAATAAAATAAAATAGAAAGTCCAAGGAAAACCAGAGATAAACTGAATGCCTTTTGACAGAGCTGGGAACAGCTCAAGCTCACAGAAATTAGAGATTGCCCCTGAAGCAACAAACGGTCAACTAATTACTTGGTTGTTTGTTAGCAGACACTTGCCAAGTACATTGTTTCCACTCTGCAACCTGAATATGTTTTGTACAACTCAAAAAGGTGCAAAGGACTCAAACAACCCCTCTTCTCCTAGCTTCATCCAACTCTCTTGGTAGTACAGTGAAGCCCAAGCAGTACAAACACCTGCAACTCAAAGAGTCAGGTAATACACTGTGAGATGAACAAGTAATTGCACCAATTGCATTATTAATTTATATAAGAGTCCTTAAAATATTTTCTGGCATTACTAGCTGCTTCAGCTCATTTTCCAGCCTACTGCAGAATGGCCTCACAGTAGCCTGTGACCCTCAGCCCAGAGTCCTGCCTCTTCCCAGAAGATGTTCACAGGTCCTGGGTTTAGTCAGGCATCCTGAATGGCCGCAGGTGGAGAACTATCATCTCTCCATACAGCAGACCTCAACGAGGCACCTAAAGACCTGGAGAGGCCCCTCACTCACAGACAGCACTAACCAGTTTGATTCCCTCCGTACAGCCCTGAAAGAATGCTGAGCTGAGAAGGCAGCATTTTTAAAATATTTTATTTATCATACAAACTATTTACAAAATCAGCTACTACAACCACAGGCTTCCAAATGTGGCTGAACTCTGACAGATATTCACCAGAGGGAACTAGTATTTGACCTGTATCATCCACAGCTCCTGGTTTCTGAAAACATGCAAGATGGCCTGCAAGTGCAGGCTGAAGCTAGGCCCTCTGCACTTCAAAGTAGCTTCAGGAAACATGGAACCCATTTGAGATGATACCAGGATCCTAAAGATTTCTACAGAAGGGCATCTATTAAGTGGGAATAAATAAAGGGTAAAAAGAAAAGTAATGAGCCTCTGCCAAAAGTAACATACAATATAGATGACCAGAGCACATCCCCATTGCCGGTGTTAAGGGCAGCATAAAAAGTGACCATACTGGGAAAGGGTATAAAGCTAGAGACAAGTTTAGAAACATTGTGATAGATCCCAGGAACATGGGACCAGCTAGGGGCCTGTGGAAACAATGGGGATGGGTTTGGCTGTCTAAGAGCACCCATCACAGTTCTTACTGCACTTGTGTTAAGAAAGTCCTTGGCACCTGCACAGCTGCTGGGAAGTATGGGTGCTGGATGCAATGCAAAGAGAAGCAGCTAGGGGCTCTTTCTGGCAGACAAAGACTGCCCAATGTCCAGCTACTTTATCCTCAGAATAAAAAAGTCCAGCTGAAGATAAGGGAGGAGATTCCTGAGGAAGATGTCATAGGTGGAGTTGGCCCATAGCGACAAAGCTGGAAACCTCCTCACCGGGTGAGGCTGCAAGACAAGGCTGTAACGTAGGAGAAATAATAGTGCCAAGCTATGCCTCCCAACAAACAGGAGTTAAGCCAAGCACCACCACCTCCTCTCAGTCCCTGGAGAAAGCAGTGAACTGGTAGCATGGAGAACACCGGAGCTGTAACTCTGCTGACCATGGAAGCCATTTGTAGTGTAAATAAAATGGTACCATACTCTCCACCCAAAGGAGGTCAGGACCTTGCAGAATGGAGCTTGCACAACAAAGGGAGAACAGCCACTACAGCACTGATCTGTCAGAACACAAACAGCAGCAACTCACACTGGCAGCCTCCCAGCACCTCGGTGCCATTGAGGGAATAAGTTCACAAGGCAAAGAAATCCCCCTGAGTAGTCTCAATGTTCAGATGGCTGCTTTTTGGCACCAAAATGGCTTATTTTTTTTCTGTACAGAAGTATCACACTCAGCCCAAGAATGGCCAAGATGCTGCCTTAAAAACATTTTCTAGATGGAGCATGTTTCCCCTCAAATTCCCAGTCAATTCAACTAAGCTATACTGGAAAAGCATACACACAGTTACCTTAAAATAGTCATACTGTGCAGAAGTCTGCCCAGATCAGCTTGAGGACAGCAGAAGGGGACTGAAGAGGATGATGTGGCTTTTTATCCAATACACTGTTCTAAAATTAGCTCTGGGATGCCAGTCTGAGACTCTATTCCGAAGGAAATCCAACAGTCCCATAACCTCGTGAAAGCTTACATTGCAGATAGTAGCAGCACAAGTTTCTCACACTGACTCCTGCATGCCTTTGACCCCTGACCTGAACTGTCTTAAGAAACTGCTGAGGATTTAAAAGACGTTGAATTTTGCTTCACTGGAGAATTCATCAAGATTTCCAGATTCCCCTTCCCTTTATTTCCCTGGGAAGGGCTGAAGCAACAACACACCCAAATCATAAACCTACTTCTCATGCTGGTCTGCCCATTCCTCTCCCCACAAATCACCCAATGGTGAGTGCAGGCTGTTGAGTGATCACTTGAGTGAAGTTCTAGTTAACATCTTGTGCTGGAAAGCCAGCAGCACTGAATGAAACAGGACAAAAGGGAAGCTGAAGAAGGAAGGTAGGGTGATTGGGAGGACAGAAAACCAGCTGCTCTCCAGGCATCAGCACCCCCTCTGGAAACTTTGCCTGAAATGCAGTAGAGAAAGAGAAGTCTCAGGCTGCTGCATGATAGAGGTAGAAGCCAAGACCCTGTGGTCTTGACTGGAGTGGAGGTACCACATTCTGCCCAGTACCATCACCCCAGCAACAAACGCAAGCCCAGTGCACAGTAGTAGCTGCTTAATGACCTGTCACTATTACTACATAACATACATACCCTGAAGGTGAATGTGGGATAGGCATTGGTGCTCAGCATTGAGGGATCACACATATGCCCATACTCTCTCTCCTGAGGAAGGGAAAAGGCAAGGGCATGGGACAGCTTCCTGTGCAACATCAACTGTCAAAAACATTCAATGGAGGGAGGAGAAACTCCTCTTCCAGTTCATTTGCAGAGGCTCATTACCAGCCACTGCTGGAGAAGAATGCTTCTGCTGCTGGACCCTGGGTGGAGGTAGTACAGGATCACTGTCAGGGCCAGCACTTGTGCTCCAATGAGATTGTTCTCCCCTTTGGTTACTCCCTCCAGTGCATACTGCCCATTTTTCTTTGTGGCACAGGCAACAACAGCATCCAGAGCAAGATGGAGAATGATAACCAGAAACCCTTCTGGGTCAGGTGCTGAAAGGATAGACAACCCTATACTCCTCACAAGCCACAGAGTTAGATGAGCTATCAAGGAGCATCACTGGGGGGGCATTGAGCCAAGACATGGAAAGTTACTAAGGCTTCCTGTGAGCTAGGTTTCCAGCAGAGCTCCATCCTGGTCTTCCCTCTTCCTCCCAGAGAGCTACAGCAAAGGCAGCTTAGCAGATCTCCTGCACGTCACTGTACGTTCTGCTTATGAACTTTATCTTCTCACAGAAGGATGGGTGTACAGAATGCATGGAAATCAAGTGCAATATCTTCTTGATGAATGCACCACAGTCCTTTTGCTGTTTCACACTGAACCAAAAGGAGAATGAGGGAAAGGGGAAAAAAAAATGAGCTCCTGATGACATATCTGGGATACGGAAAGGCCACGTCACATCTTCTGGATGACAAATTCCTTCACATGGAGTCTTTACTCTGCCTCCACTGCCCATTTGAAGGGAAGGAGAACAAACAGAGGACTGAACCTGGGTCTTGCCACGAAGAGCCAGGAGGCTAAGTGGCCTCCTGGAAAGGGGAAATCACAGCATGCCAAAGCCCTCACAACCCTCGCTGATAGCTAGCTGCAGCATCTTGTGCACTTCTTCATAGGAGTCATAAGTAGGGAGGCACAGCTGGTTAAAACTGTAAAACAAAAGAAACTGCATTCAGACTAGATCCGAGAGAGGACTATCCCCATCAGCTGCTGTTAGATGTGTTCACATGAGTGCCACACACATTACATGTATTAGGCTACTTGCCCACCACAACTGGCTAGTGTCATTCCCAGAAGCACAATGCAGAAAGTCCTGCCACCCTAGGATACTTGCCAAGTGTGGGCTGTCGGCAAAGTACTGTGAGTTGGAGCTGCAATGATCTGGAAAGATGGACAGAGAGCAGCAAATCCGCCTGGAGGCAGCTGGGAGGAACCAGTTGTGAACTGCAAGAGCCTGGCCAGCTCTTCCTGTGTGAAACTGGAGACCACGGTCCAAAACCACCTCATGACCTGTTAGGGAGCACAAAAGGTAAAGCCATGTCAGCCAAGCAAATCAAATAAGCAAGCTGCAAGAAGATAGAGTCTATTGCCCTTGCAAGCAAGGGCTCTACTAATAGACAGAATTCTTTTGTTTTACCAGGGTTACACATGGAGGCAAGTATCAGATAGTTCCTTCTGATCAGTTAAGAGATGTCTCAGACTACTACCTCCTACCAGTCCTTTTCCATCAAGCCAAAAGGCTTCTGCTCTTTTCAGAGATTTTATATTTAGAAATACCTGCATAGGCTGTGAGGTAGGTTTACATTGCAGAAGCTCATCTGCTTCTTGCAGTATGCTAATCTTATGCTTTTTTACAGCCTTTGGTACTTTTGCAGGGAGGTGGAACCATCCCGGTGCTTACAGCTAGAAGCTTGTACTCCCAATCTTTTTTTGCCTTGGGTATTTTGGCAGTTTCCATTATTTTTCTAAACGAAGCGTCTACCATTCCCATACCCCTCCCACTGGGAAAGGCAGGGAGGGATGAAAACAATTACAGGGTACAAATTTAGGCTCCCACATCAGTAGTCTTTACCACAGCACTGGATTCTAAACAGTCCATGTGGGCTGCTATCATAATCTTCAAGTATCCCTTAGAGATAAGTATATCACCATGAATATCTTCACAGTAGCAATGATTCCCATCAATTCCTCCTTATTTCCCGCTGAATGGTTCTTAATTTGTGCTTTGTTGGATTTCCTTAAAAAGATGACTGCTACTTATTTTTACCTGCTGGTAACTGATTAAGCACCATCTCTAGTCAGCCAGGCTGAAGGATCTCTCTAGAGGGAAACATTATTTCATAACGCATGCGGTCCTAATATGACCCCTGAATATTCCACTTTGTCTTTCTGGAAGCCTTATTTCCAACCAGGAAACCTGCTTCCAGTTTAAGTTGCCTTCTGCTGGTTTCAGAAAGCAGGAGGGAGAAAGCCTTTTGCTTACCTTCTCACGGAAGTGCCAAGATCCTCCTACCACTACAGCGTGTGCCTTGAAGTCACAGACACTGATATCTCCAGTACCGCACATAAGTAACTGAAAGGCAAGAGATGGCCTTCAGAAAGTCAGGAGACGGTAAACAAGGCAACAGCTACTGTGCAAATTACAAATGTTTAAAGTGCTTAGAAAAAGGAATATTTAGGCTTTATTCTGGCTCCAGGAAGTGCTTCATTTGTCAAAGAGAGGGGAAGTAAGGGTAGAGATGCTTATGGATACAGCAATTACCTCAAGTTCATTCTCATCAAAAATAGCCAGGAGGTTCTCAGGAACTAACTCATTAAGACCTAGAAAAGATGAGAAGATCAGCAAGTGCTATCCCCTGGCACAAAAAGGCAGAAAGGAGTGGGGAGCAAACAACCTGTTACCTTTCAAGAAGTGGTCCACCTCCTCTCTAACCTGATTTGCCAGCCTGTACTGTGCAAGCAGATTTAGATACAAGATTTTGTTTTCATTGGTCACCGGTACTTGAGCACCTCCTGTCACGAGTTCCACCACCTGAAAACAAGAGAACCCTTGACACTGAGTGTGACCAGCAGCATTCCCCAAACCTGAACTCCCAACCAGAATAAATCCAAACAAGGAGCTACTGCCCAGAGTAAGCTAAATTTTCTGGGGCACAAAAGTAGAGCTCTGCACCTCCCTGCTACAGGCAGAAGGGGTTAAACCATCCCACCTTCAGGAACTGCCTCCTTCACCTTCTCCAGCTGTCCTGTTTTGCTATATTTCTCTTCAGCAAAGACCAGATCCATCTCGCTCACATCATTGTTCAGTATGAAACAAACTTTGGATTTATAGAATTCTGGGTCATCTGTTTCAAAATACTGTGTGAACAAAAAAGAAGGCAGGGACATGGAGGGAAGGAAAAAAAAAAAAACAAAACACAAAACGCACAAACTGTTAACAGAGACTCTGAATCTGCTTCTACTACACCAACATTCAACCTCTCCCCAGACCAATACAGGCTTCAGACAAGGCTGGGAAGCTTTACCTTGTAATGCATACGAAGTCCTATGATTTGAGCCAGGAAGGATCGGGTGAAGCGAGCTCGAACCAGTTGTTTGTAAGCACCTCCCAGAGATGATTCATAAAGACACTTTCCTACTAGGCGGCCCGCAAATTCATATACTTTGAGTCGTAAATATGTGGGACGCCCTGGATTTGGATGTACCTGTGAAGAGGAAGCAAAATGAAATACCCGAGTACCAGACAAGACTAGCACAAATAGCATCAATGTCACCAGTTCAAGTTACCGCATCTCTCAGGCTGCCCCAGGAACTTAGTGTAATATCCTCAAAGCCAAGCAATACAAATAAAATGCCTGAGCCTGCCTAAGAAGTACACAAAATGTTTTCACATGCACAGGCCCAAAGCTGCATGAGAGCAGAAACAGATTCTGAAACATTCAGGCACAACAAAACCTCTAGACACTCTGATGCCATGTCCTCTAGTCCAGAAATCCAGCCTTCCCTGCTGACTGGCCACCCTCTGCTGTTCATCCAGCCAGCAAAGCTTTGAGAAAGGCACTGGAAGTGACTGTGCAGGCAAGCTAAAGAATGGGTAAGGTTGCACACCACCTAATAGCAGCAGCATTATTTAACCATCAGCATGTAGATGCACAGAAATAGGAACTGCAGACTCACCAAGGCCTGGTTGTTATCACTAAACCGGGTAAAGAGTTGATTGGTGGTATCAAATAATGCCTTACAGATGAGCTCAAACCACTCTCGGCGTGGACCTCCCCAGTCCAGAGCTACAAGATAGAATAAGCTTGGTCATCCACAGGTCATTAATTCAAGACGTTCGTGCATGCTGCTCACTACTACCTGACACAAGAGCTCATTGCAGTAAACAGCTCCATAGCAAAAAAGCAGACAGGGAATCCAGAACTCTAGGTTCTGCTCTCAAACCCAGTCCTAATATTTTGTAATTGGGCCTCAGGTCCCAGTGAAAAGCAAGGTTCGAATAGCACCAGCAGGATAATTCACTAACATCTGTGAGAAAGTGAAAGGCTGTAAAGCCACAAAGGACAGACATCCCACAAGAAAACAGAATTTCAGACTAAATCTACTCCACCACCATTTCTTTCAAGTCCTCCTCAAATATATGCACAGGATAACTCACCTTCTTCATCCTGAAAAATCACTTCAAAGTTTTTGCTCCAGTCAGAAACAGAAAAATTTCGTGTTGCTTTAAAAGACTGAGGAGAAGAGGGGGAAAAAAAAAAAAAAAAAAATAGCAACAGCCATTAGTGCTCAGCACCTCATAACTAATACACAACCCAGCACACGTGGATGGGCAATTTAAGCAACACAAAACCCAAGAAACAGTCTAGTATCCTAAACGATAAAAATGAGAATTAGGAACTCCTAAGGTCTAATTCTTATTTGTCCAAAGCCACAGAAGTCATTTCCTAAGACACATTATTGACACAAATACAATTTATGTTAAAACCAGTGTGAGGTCTTAGCACAGCCCAGATGTATCCCTCTCAAGTCTGCAGTACAGCATTGTTTAAGATACTAAAATGCCTGTGGGAATGAGCAATTTCTGTAAAGTACACTCAGCCCACGAGTTAGATTTAAAAATGGAATGTTTCAGAGAGTATTAGAAAATAGCTTGAAGGGTTCACTGAGTTCATACTTAAGGCAAGTCACGATGCAAAAAAGTAACAAAATGTTTCATGTGTGTAGAACTTCCTCTGTCCCAAGTCTGGATTTCAGTTAAAGAAAATTTAAAAAGCTACACAGAAGTCCTCAGTCATGCAGGTAGATTTGGCTTAGCTTATCTTCATATAGGTTAGAGCATCACACTAGCCACACCTCTGGGCTAAACACTATGTCACATTCACTGTGTCCATCAACCTTGGACATTAAAGCTTATTATTATGGCACTTAATTTATTTTGTCTTACTAGGCTGTAACACCAGTGCTCATCACAGTGCAGGAATTTCCAAAACAGCAGGAAAAAATAGTCACGGAAATACTGCTTAGAAGTGAAGTCATTTTGTAGCAAGCTATTAGCTAAAATGTAATCTTTTGCAAGCTCATACCTGCAGAAAATACTGCAAAACATAGATTTACTGAGTGTAGATCAAGGGAATTCCCAGCCACTCCTGCTTTCCCTAGAAATGTTCTTTCCCATCTTTATAATATTACTGTTGTGAGACACACATGGAAACAGTAAGTCAGAATAACCATGTGCCTTGCATGCACAGTACTTAGAACGTCAGTTAAAAACTGCATTATATGAATGACTCAGGTTCAATTTTAGAAACACATCATCTCAGGTCAGCATCAGTGAAGACTTAAGGACTCTATAAAATATTTTATCATCACACTGAACCACTACTAGAAGCCTGTTGATGTCAGAGCTTCACGCATGCAGCTCAGCAACACCTGACTTGACAGCTTATCTCACTGAATGCCTCTGCACCAGAAAAACAGTTGAAAAAGACTCAGGAGCTCTGCGTTCTGCTCCCAAATCTGGTCAAGGTAGACTGTCTCTTTGGGCCCCAGGTTCCAACGTAAAGTGGGGACTGAACAGCACCAGCAGATTTCTTGCTTTTACAAGCTATGCATGCACTTACCCTAGACATCTCTCAGCATTTGATTTATTCTGTGTCAAGTTCCTTAAAAATTTATCAGAGTTGAAGTTTTCTAATTACTTAACAAAGTGATCTGATCTTACTGGCTGCAGAGAAGGAACACAGCATCCCACACAACACCAAACCTGAACACAGAGAAGCTACCTTGAGATGTTAATTAGCACATGCCAGATTTAATTTCTTTAAGCACTGAGCAGAAGCAAAAGGATGGAGGAAGCATTAGGCTTAGGCACAGTGACCTATACACTCACCGACTCCAGCAGACAGTGACGGCTGACCTTCAGTGTGACCTTTGAATGAGGTCTTTTCATGTGCACCTGACGTAGCTCTCGCTGAAAGAAGTTCACTTTGTCCTGGAAGGTCTCTGAGCCTCCTGAGAATAGTGACAATTTGGATCAGGCCTGAGCTGTCAATACATCGAACATCTAGAAGACATTCCTAAGATTAACTGCATAGGTCAGCTTTACAGCCCAAGGATGAGTTTATTACAGCAAGGTTTGGAGACACAACTCTAAAAGCAGTTTGCAGTTAGTCTTGCTGACATACAGATACTCACAGGTGCACTTTCAAAGAGCCTGACAGAAAAGCCAAACTGAAAAGGAACAGATGGCATGATGAAATATGTTCACTGGAAGCACCAACAGGAACAGAAGATGAAACTCCAGCAATCAAAGTTCTCATCAGAGGTCATTCAGTGCTGGCAATCTTCATTCCCCAGGGTAACTAGCAGGCTGAAGTGCTAACTTCCAGACTACTGTACCCGCCTCACCAACCCTTTACCTATGTTTTTATGCAGAGAACGAATGAAAGTGGCTGCCAAGATGTTCCTCTCCTTGCAGCTGAGCTCCACAGGGGGTTGGATCCCATCATCCACCACCAGTGTCAGTAATTTGTGCACAGGGTCAGGACCAAGGTATGAAAACTAGCAGTAAACAGATGCAAGAAAGGGTAAAACCATCATGCAGAAGGCACAGTATGTTCAGTAGACAGAGCAACACCGCCCGCACTCTAGGACGTTCTCTGCTCACCCATGCAGATGCAGTTAACAGGAACACTATTTCAAGCATCCAGACTCCAATTAGGAGGCTGCTTCAAACTTCACACCCTAGCCTAGGGACTTCAGTGGATACAATCACAGCATTTTAGCAAGGTTATGAGGAAAATAACCAAGAGAAATTAAAAAATAATCAATATTTTTGCCTAGCATTGGGACAAAAGGCAGGAAGGAGTGATACAACTGGCTTCCGTTCATAAATTTTAGCAGAATTCAGGCACTGAGAGGGAACTCCAGAGCTCAGTTTTACGCAACAAAATGTTGCTCTGTGGGTGGAAGCCCTTATCTCCAAAAGCAAAATCTAATTTATTCACAAGCTAACAACATGGAGATGCAGTGACAGCTACATGGAAAAAGGCTCACCTTTGTGCCAGGACATACTCTAAAGGTGAAAAGGCGCCATGGAATGATCTTCAAGTAAAATTCTTTCACTGAGAATTGCTGAGTAACCACAAGGAAAAGAAAATGTTTAAGGTCACACACCTGTTAAGGGTTGTCACTGAAACACATGAGCCACAGGACAGATCCTCCCTCCAACCCCTGGGACAGGTTTCTGCAGCATTTGGTGATGTTTTCTTCTGGCACAATACACAAGTGTCTTTATAAAGCTGTACAGAATTGTAAGCAACTTGTTGGCGAGACTTTACCGAGTTCATTTGTGCAATGTGGGATCCAAGGATGACATAGATTTTACAGCAGTAACCCACCATGTTCGGTAGAACATCACCAGTCTAATTGGAAGGTAATGTTACATACACTTGAGAGGATGAATTCAGGACAAGATTAATGCATTGACAAAAAGATTTTGGAAAATGTCACACTAACGGAACAGTTGCTACTACTCTCTACTTTTCACAACCATTTCAAACAACTTTTAAGAAGTCCTTCCAATTGCTAAATCCAAGAGATTTGCAAAACTTTCTTCTCAGGTTATTTCTGCCAGAACAAAACCCAACTAACTGTGCAACTGTTGCTTTCTGGAGGGCAAGCTAAGATGAAGTTTAAGCATCTTTAGACAAAACACAAAACCATTTCCTGCATGAGGTTGTTCTAGCTGCAATGACTGGAAAAAATGATGAGCGGCATTTCTCCAGAAACAAAGCAAATACAAATGGCAACTCCTTAAAGAAATAACAGCATAATTAGCAGCAGTAGGACCAGGGAAGTGATCACCCCCCCTGTGTACTCAGCACTGGTGAGGCTGAATCTTGAGTACTGTGTTTAGTTTTGGGCCCTTCGCTCCAAGAAGGACCTTAAGGTGCTGGAGCGTGTCCAAAGAAGGGCAACAAAGCTGGTGAAGGGTCTAGAGAACATGTGTTACGAGAAGCAGCTGAGAGAGCTGGAGTTGTTTGGCCTCGAGAAAAGGAGGCTCAGGGGAGACCTTATCGCTCTCTACAGCTCCCTGAAAGGAGGTTGTAGAGAGGTGGGGGTCGGTCTCTTTAACCAAATGACAAGTGATAGGAGAAGAGGAAATGGCCTCAAGTTGCACCAAGGGAAGTTTAGACTGGATCTTAGGAAGAATTTCTTAACTGAAAAGAGATATCCAGGGATACAATTACGCAAGCATCAGAATCACATTAACAACTTTGGCACTTAAGAGAACCTGCAACAGTACCCACTTCTGGAGATATCCTTTACCAGGTAATGCAATAGAAAAGAGTACAAAAGTCCAGAATGATACCCCATGGATGAAAGCTCATGAGGATCCAGTACTCATTCCCAAAGTCAGTTCTTGGAGCTGCATGCAACAGAGATTTAGAAAACTCTAGCAACACCCTCATCCTGTAACTGCTTCACAGCCCTCTTTCTCTCTCTGTCAGAAAGCAAATCCTGGTTAGACTTTCTGTTTGATATTTATCACTGTATTTTTCAGAATGCATTCAGATCAATATATTAACAGAGTTAATTTAAATTTATTAGTAGATTTAGTGGAATTTTCTTTGTAGTTTCCCTGAATGCTTGTAGGCAATAATAAAGGGTAATAGTTTCTCTTAACATATTCCTACCATAAAATAATCCTTGATTTGCTTGAATCCTGTTTCTTCTACTTATACATTTACCCTTTGTCCTCTGGCCATTTTTTTTTTTCCCCCTGAAACATTCAGGAAGCAGGACAAAGACATAAAATCTGAGCACCTCCAAGTTCCAATCTACAGGTATCAGAAACTGAGAAAGGGAACTGCAAGGCTGACCTGCCCAGAGCAAAGAAAAGGCAAACAGAGTATCTACTGAACAATCGGTGAGAAAATTCCCAGTAGGCTTTGGATCAGTCCTAGAAAGACACATGAAGTCCTAAAACTTCAAGGAGCGTTTTAACATTACTCTCCATCATGAGCTTCATGTTTGCTGTCTAGCCTTAGATGAACCTTTTTTAACCAAATCTGAGGCACCTAAATCTGGAACTAAGATACAGGTCACATGGAAGCTCTTCAGTTGCAGTGTACTTTTAATATGCACTGAAGAGTGGTAACTTTGTGATATCTACCTTAGATGACACATAGCAGTACACTTTCTTCGGTTTCTTCACTTTCTCGGGTGTTTGGCTGTCAGAGGGAGAATCTTCATCTTCGTCCTCAGTTGCAGTAGAAGGACGGCGCTGGGAGGAGCTCAGGTGTGTTGGCTGAAGTTGCCACTGAGAGTTGGTATAACTAGGAGCATCATAAAGGTAGGCTTCGAAGTAAATACTGACACCTGAGGTGGACACATTGCGTTCTACAATGTTCTTTTCATTCTCTGAGGGAAACAAATACAAAAAGTTGTGCAAATCTTAATGGAGACCAGAATCAAGAAGAATCCACAGAGCACCACCAGATTAGTTACTATGATTTTAAAGAAAAGGCTACACATCCAAAGGAAAATCTGATCAAGTGAAACAGTGATAAAGAGAAACCAAGAGTGGGATGAAAAGATTTCAAGCCTGCATTTTTTATTTCCTGGCTCTAGACAGTGACTGGTTGAAGAAAAAAAGAAAAAAAAAGAAAAAGAAAAAAAAAGAAAAAAAAAAAGGCATCCAGAACCAGTCTGAGCATCAGTCTGAAGTCACAGCCACTTGACAGCCACACTGCAGATTAGCTCAATCCTGAAGAAACCCGGAATTATAAAATTGTAAAAAAGCACAGTGTTTTTCACCTACATAGCTGAACTACAATACAGGACTGGTACGGCTCAGATGCCGAGTACTAGCAAGCAATAAAGATTGCCTAATTTCAGAGGTAAACCTCCTAAAATAGGGAAAAAACCACACGTGTTTTTATCTGTGGCTAGAACAGAGAGTATTAGCCTTCAGAGATCTCCTTTGTCAGTAGTAAATTCATTTACCTTAGCATTTTTAAATGAATATGCATTCCTTGAGCAATTAAGCATGACTAGTCTGCAGGGAAGCACATTTAGCCCAGATACAGTGTGCAAAGCATCTTGCAAGATGCCTGGAGAATGAATACCAAGTGTTTCTTGACTCACCACTTAGAACAATGATGTCAAAATCACCATTGCTTATGGGCTGGTTCTGGTAGGAGATGCAGGCATGGAAACATCCCCTACAGTGCAAGGTGAGTCGGAAGAACACTTCACAAGTCTGCCGATTGGACACCACAGACTTCTCAAACACAACATCAGAGCTCTCTTCTTCTTGAGGACCCAGCTAAACAGAAAACAAATTAATAAAGGGGGCTCTCTAACTCACCTGAAGTCAAGCAGTCAAGGGATGAGGTTGCACTCACCTCATGGATGGAAAGGCTGTAATTGTGCTCATCTATCAGGGACACAGAATTGCTGGTGGGATTGTCATACTCATCTCTGGGAACTATCTGCAGAGTGTGCTGCTGCCCACAGGTCAGCACCAGTGTGGAGAAGTGGCAGACAATTTTGGTTTTGGAAGGAACCACCATCCCTGAAGCAGACAACAGTTTAGAGTCAAACAAATTCCAAAGTGAAGCTACAAAGAGCAAGGGAAGAGCAACTGTGGCACAAAGCCCTTGAAAATGGATCAAATCTAAAGACATTCTGTGCCCCTACACTCAAAAAACAAAGCACCTGAGCACTGGAATACATGGTGTGGTTCACATGCTTTGCCATGGGTCAGAAACTTAACACTGATAAAGCAAGCCCAGCTACTAGCCCTCTAAAGAATGCTTTTTCCATCATTCTAACCTTCAGCTTAAGAAGTTGCTCCCATTGCACATACAAAATACAAGTCAGCTGACATCCAATGAAACCTGCAAATCCATCTTACCAATCAAACTTTAGCCTGTAGGGTATCCGAGTTAAACCTGAATTTCCTCTTTCTGAAAGGGTATCTTGGCAAGCTTTGTGTGTATTCATAATGCAATGAAATAGAGGTACTTTCAATGAACATATACATGAAATAGAAAAGATTCCGACTGGAGTCAAAAAGCAAAAGTAGAAGGAAACTAATTTAAAATGGATAAAAAATGTTTTTAATGAAGTGTATAATCACAGGTATCAACTGCTCCAGAAGCTTAAAGGAATCAAGTAGTGTATCTGAAAGAGGAAGAGTCAAATCATAACAGCATTTCCAATTCAGATACAAACTTTCACAAAAGACATTTTCTATTACATGGATCATGGAAAAGTTACTACAAAACAGAGAATGTGACACGAGTGGTTAGAGTTTAAGCAGCACCAATGACTTATTCTGAGAGGCAGCTTCTATTTTGTCACATACTGACATTCCCAAGTGTGTTTTAGTCATGGGTCTACTGCTGGGATCTGGACATAGCCAGAGAAAAATGGTGAAGGGTAACCCTTTCCTTGTCACCTACCTATTTTAGCTGGAAACACATTTAACTAACTGCCTCCAATACCTCCAAATCTACTTTGAATCATTAGAGGGCCACTTAGACCTTACCTGGCTGGAACACCTTGTAGTAGGGACTGTAGGCCACATTCAAGCCACCGAGTTTTACAGTGATCTCATATCTCCCAGCCCTGCGCACAGTGAAGGCCACTTTCACCACATTGGAATTAGGCTCCTGAAGAACTTCCTGGGTTACAGGAATATCAATTGCTAGCTCCACGTGGCAGATGTGAACTCGCAGCCCCACAGGCCGGTGAGCAGGGAAGGGTTGCCCATTTTTATAGAATAACTGCATGGGAAATGAAGAAGTCCAGGTAAGCAAAAATATGCAGTGCAGAGAGGAAGAGAGAGCAAGTTGCCTTGAGGAAACAAGGGCAAGAACCCCAGCTCAGCAAAGGGAAAAATATTAACAGCCACCTCTGTCACACAGGCTGTGTTCTCTGAAGCGAACAGGGCACCAGCAGGCATTGAATAGCCTCATTCTCTTTTGTGTTGGTGTTCAAATCAGTGCCCTGAAACGAACATGCCTCTAGGCATTTCTCTGCACTATTAGTGGAGTATCAGAGCAAAAGAACTCACTATTGAAACGAAAAAAGCAAAGCCACATCCTTTCAGAGAAACAAGCAGATCTTGTCTGTACAGCTAAGCTCTGGAAAAGCTCTCACCAACTTGTTATAGAAAACAGCGTAGAGAAGATGCTGACCTAAAGAGCTGACCCAGTCTGTACTGATAAGGAACATCAGCATGAAAACAATGTGTTAGATAAAAATCACAGGCAGCTCAACCACAGAAGTGATCTGCTGAACAATTTCAGAAAGTAACATACCTCAACTGGGACTTCCTTACAAGTAAAGGGTTACACCTTGAAACTCTATGAACATGGCTCTTCAAAAGCCAACAGCTTGTGGGCCAGATCCTGCCTGCCATCTGAAATCAGCGTGCAGTCAGCAAAAGGTTACTATTATTCCCTGTTTCTAAACAAGGGAGGATGCAGAGGCTGAATTAGTGTGTATCTTGACAACAGTGAGAGAAACCAGTGCGTGCAACAGCTACTGTTGATGGATAAAGGACAAAGCAAATGAGAAACGAGCATGAAGTAGAAGGGCACATTGCTGGAGCTGTCATGACTGAGAGCCAGTAAGGTAAAAGGAATAAATTTGAATAGCAGGAACAGAACAAGTCCCTTTCACTTCAACTCCTTTTCACTGCCCTGGAGGTGGAACTCCTCACTCACCCTAAGGCAGAAGGGTTCTCCTCACCTTCCTGAGAGGGATGGGTATGGCAACCCAGCTGAACCTTTCTTCTTATTTTTATACCCTTCTGGGTGGGGAAGGAGGGGAAGAAAGGTGCACACACAAGCGAAAAAAAATAAATATTCAAACTTTCTCCACAGAGCTCCAAACTCTCAGTGTTCAGGGCCCTCACTAATCTCATTTGTATAATTGTTCCATTCCCCTAGACTTGGCCTTTTGGGACACAAGGGAAACATGAGTCCTCAGCAGGCTTTTCCAGGTCAGACAGAATAATGCTCAATTTTAGAGGAGTGGAGAGTGGCCATGAACCCTTACAGCTCTTGGGTTGGTAAAATGCTCACTCCAACACTCCTCACGTCAGCTGCACAACCAAAATATAGCCCCAAATCTACTGAAGGCAAGGCTCAGCCCACTCACTTCCCTGTAAAGGAAGCAGTAGATAGGACAAGCATGGTCTTCTCCAGCTCTTCAGGTGATTCTAAAGAGAGGACATAAGATTTTAAGCACAAACCTCCAATACGCACTTACAGAGTTCTGCAACACAGCTACAGAGGGCAAGAGACATAAACATAGCTCTGCTACTCCTAAGTTACACACAGTTTGGCCTCAATAAAAAAAAAAACCAACATTTGAAGAGCCCATCCCTAACCCAGACCTCTGTTCCTGCCCCCAAAACTGCATGGAAACAGAAATATTCCCTTACATGCACTCGGAAGGCCATGCTATGGCCCACCTCATAGGGGTCCTTCCAATCCCAGGAGATTTTGCAGGACCGGGGATCCAGGTAGTTGCCTCGCACGTAGTCATAAATAGTTCGCTCCCCTCGGCGTTCCCGGTCCTCATGCTGAAGGAAGCTGACTATACGTGCGGCAAGCTCAAAGAGGAACTTAATGGTGAAGAAGAAAGCTACCACAGATACCGTGATCCCACCTGTAGCAAAGAGATAACAGAGGGTGGTTGCAGCAGCATGGCTGAGTCAGGCACCAAAATCCCCTCTGCACCAGCCCAAGATGCCTTTTATGAATGTCATTCTACTTAACTGCAAATTAGGTGCTTAAGGCAGAAGCTACCGTGTGAACATTTATGGTTTGTGTTATGCTACAAGTAAGGTTAGAGAATAACAAGTCCCTTAAAACTGCAAATGACTGCAAACAGAGGAAATAAATAGGTAAAAGTGGTACAGAGTCTCAGGTATGGCTAGCAGACATCCCAACAGAAGCATGGAATTCCCTCTGAGTTGCAAATTAGAACTATAGAAAGTCCTTTAAGGGAAACAATCATATAACCACACAACCCCTGCGCACAACATCAAGGCTGGATTATGAAGCATCACTGATTCAACAACCCTGCACTAGTTCTCAAAAAGTAAGAGGATGGCTTAGGAATGAGGTCAATGGAAGGACTTTAAGAACAAGAAGAATGGTGGAGAGGCAAGTCTGCCACGTGGAGCGCACAGTGCGGGGTGACAGTAACTTCATGTTTGTTAGGTAGACTCTGAACTAACATGAAAGCAGAGGCTTTCAAGAAACCCTTCTAAAGCCTGTGGAGAGGTCAACAGATACAATGGCAGCCTTTCCTTCACTTACCAATAATGTAAAACATCAGGTCCCTTCGGTGAGACACACAGCCGAGGATCACAGCTGCATCTAGAACACAAAATAGGCCAAGTCCAGTCCAATGACTCTTCCTCACACACATTGGCCAAAATTTAATCTATGATTCCTCAAATAAATACCTATGGATCACCTATCTTCCTGTCCAAGGACATCCCTAAAGCATTATTCTCTAAGACTGTGAAATATGCAAACAGCACAGCATGCTACAAGGAACAGTTCTCCCTCCATCAAAGATTCCCATTCAGTGTCAGGGCTCTATAAGAAGGGCAACATATTACCCTCAGGAAACAGTGAGAGTGAGCTCTGGTACTGCGAGAAGGATCTACTTTTTGCAGGATCACCAACTTTGACAGCAGCAGCCAAAAGCTACTAATCCAAACTCTCACACTACTTGCTTCTGCACAAGTCACAAAGTTAATTTCTATTCTGCCACGAAAGCACATCACAGAGCCACCACCTGACTCTCAACCAGCAACTTTAGAAGGAAAAGCTATGGAATAATAGGGTTGTGCACAAGACCATCCTCATGTGCTCAGAACAAACAAAATCCTTCTAGGGCAGAGCAGAATCCGTTTTTTGTCTTCTATCTCTACTACGGTAAGTATGAATGCAACTGGAAAACAGTCCATCTACATTTTCCCACTGACTTCTGCAAAGTGGAGCCTCTCAACTGGAGCTCTCACTGATCCAGCACACAAGCTAAAACCCTGGCTTTGTACACTCTTAAGATTCCAGCAGTTTTTAGACACCAATCTAGAATGAAGTTCTCACTGAGGGGACAGCTGAACAAACATGTAGTAAAAAGACCACACCAAGAACAACAACATGCTGTTTGGTTGATACGACATAGCTGACAGATGGAACAAGAGCAGAAGCGAGGAACTGTGCAACAATTAGACATACAATTTGGCATACACTAATGCATACAATATAGCTCACCATGTCACCATTCAGTTAGTGAGAAGCTACATTGTGCATTCAAGCTGCTTATTCAATTTTTTTTGGTGGTGGTGGTTTTTTTGTTTGTTTGTTTTTTAAACAAACACAAAAGGAGAGCTATTCATCAGTCATCTCAACAGCAGCAGCAACAGACATCAGCATGCAGAAAGCTTAAATGAGGTATTTCCCCCCAACAATAGCTGTGACTTTCCAGCCCAGCACATCCCCTTTGCTGGCCTCCACAGATATTCCATCCCTCCAACCAAAGAGCAATCACATACCTTTACACAAGTACCCATGTTCTAAAAGCCAAAAGGGGGGTACCCATTCTTCCGCATCCTCCTTCTTTGTGCCCAGCACTGGGGCAAACGTCAGCAAGAGAAGGCCATAGATAAGATTATCACAGAAAGGTAAACTCCTGTGACTTGCATCCCAGAACCACTGCTGAAAGGTGAGGTCCTGAGCACAGCAATTTCTTCCTCTTTGTAGGGTTGTCCTGCAGTGCTGTAGCTTGTCGTTTGCTAGCTTCCCTGGAAAAGGAGAAAGAAAAGTTAGATCTCTCCACTATTGTGGACAAATCGAGCAAGTAGAAACACATGAGAAGGGTAAGATGTTAAGAGTATCACTAGATGTCAAATCCATAGGAGATGTGCTATAAAAGTATCACTGTTGTTGAGGTGCTAGACTTCACCATATCCTCAACCTCCACCTGTCACAATCCCACTTCATTACACGACTCCCAGAAACTAGCAGGCTGAAGATGGAACAAAATGCATTCTGCCTCCATATATTTCATTAGGCTCATGAGTTTGATGGAGCAGATAAGAACCCGTGCACAATTCATGAGGGGTGCTAAGGATCAGGCACCACTTCAAGCATTCACAGCCCACAGAATGCAATGTACTATTCTGGAACCCATTTTGCCCCAATCTAGACAGCTATTTAAAATCAAACCAAAAAAACTCCAAAGAAACAAACAAACAAACACACACACACCTTTTTGAAAGTTCTTAGACCCTAAAACAAACTAGGTAATTTCTTTTGTTGCTGTTGTTCTAGGTACACAGGAAAGTGGTATCCTCTTAAGGCATTTCAGTTTCACCAGCACTAGCCACTAAATTATGGTTTGCTGCCAGGATCGAGGGGAAAAAAAAAAAAAAAAAAAATTTCTAATAGAAAGGATTGATGCAGCCCACAAAAACCAGGACATGTGCCACAAGAAAAGCCACAAAACCTACAAAGTAGGTATCTACTTATTCAGAACACACATTATATAAAGCAGTGAGAATGAAATGAACACAGCAGCTGTCTGTAAAGACAGTCACCTCTTCCGGGGATGTAAATGATGTGCTCCTCCTGCCTGCCATGCCACCACCTCAGCTGCCACTTCCTCCTCACTCCCCTCTCATCTAACTTCCTCTTCAGATGCCTCTTATTTTCCTCCATCCCAATAATCATACAGATCTGACTGCCTTTGCACACTTCTACTAAGCTTTCTAACGCATATGTAAACTGACAGGTAAGACTCTGCAGAGCTCTTTGATTGTGTTGCAGAAGCATCCAGACTCTGTCTTTTCCTCCCTCACATCTCAAGGAAAATCCCACCCACTCAGCTATTTTCTTCTTTCCTCTGCTTAAGTGAACACTGTTGCAGTCTCCAGGGCGTAAGTTCTCATTCCCCTAGATGGAGCTTCAGGTTTCTAAACTTGTCTCTGTGTATTAAGAATCACAGCCTTAGCAATCTCCTTGATATTTTAGTTCTTTCACTAAGGTGATGCACTACAAATGGCCTGGTTGAAACTCTGCTCCAGCTTGGCCTGGATGTGGAAGGTGGGTGGTTCCTCCTCACACAGCTGAGGAATTTCACAGAAACTTCTCATAGAATCCCAAACATTGATACCTCCCTCCATCATCTTACAGAACCAGTCTCTTCATGTCACCAAAAACATCTACACAAAACTGGCCCTGCAGGTTCATCTACCCAAGCTATTTCTGCCTCAGTCCACAACTCCTTCCTTTCTGTAAGGCATACCACAAGTCACACAGCCTCTCTTGGGAAAGCACAAAAAGATAAAGACCCCTCATTTCAACTACAAGGGTTTTTAAGTCAACTGAAGCCTCAGTCTCTTCATCTGGGTTGCAGAATTTCAGAGCTTGCTGGACACAAGGAATTAGTTATCACTTTCAATCGACTTCTTATTATCACTACAGGAAGAGATAATCAAGACACCAAGACAGGTGGCCACCAGAAATGAAATGCCTGTCATACAATAAACTTTCCCTCTAGTGCACATACCGTCAGCAGCTTTAAGGATGCTCTTGTAGCTGGGATACATTGAGGTAAAGAACCTAGTTGCAAGTAGCTGTATCCAAGACGTGTCACCACTTATTTATCAGAATGCAGATCTAAATTAAAATAGTATCTGTGCTAAGTACTGCCAGCTAACAATCTTGGAAATGCACAGTAAAAATCAGCAATATGAGGTACCATTGTAGGTAAGCTGGGAAAAAAAATGAATGGTCTGACAGGTCTTAGTGATCTTGATCCAAGAACAGAGCAAGCAAGAGTCTCCTGCCATCTGCAGGGAAAATGAGGATTTGGAAAGCTTCACCTTGGTTTGACTGACAAAGTACTGGCATAAATGGGATAGACAGCATAGAATCATAACATCATACTAGTGCCATTGCTTCTCTCAAGTCAGCATAGAGAGGAAAGCCACTAATGGGAATACCTTTTGTTTGTATTGGTGCTGCAGTAAAGCCATAGGAACACAGCGCAAAGCTTCAGGAGGCACAAGTGCAGCTGCACATACAAAATGAACTGTAACACAGCAATGGCACATTCATGGGGCTACAGCTAGAAAGCCAGTTGGGGACATGCTACACAGAACTGATTTAATGAGATTCCAGGAACTCTGTTGTGCCTCTTGGTTGTTCCGGTGCACTGATAAATTCCTTTCTTCTCTCCTTTGTCAAGTTCCAAACTTAAGAAGAAAGATGGGTTTAGAGCCTTTCTGCAGGTTGGTATTACCTCATCCAACCACAATAAGAGAATTCTTCATCTCTGTGCAGAACACTCTCTTGACCCATGTGCACAAATGACCACCACCAATGGAACGCACATCTCACGCCACACACAGGACGACAATTCCCTTTTGAGTGAAAAGGCACAGTATTTTCCCACACTAAGTAAAGCACGCGTAAAACAACCAACAGAAATCAGGAATGCCCATGTTGAAGAGTCAGTGCAAAAGGTACTGAGCAGGATCCAGTATCAGCTGTTAAGGACAAAAGCCACATCAATGGCTAGAGTCCATACAAAACTGTCATTCTCTCATGAGGGCTGGAATTTGTCATGCATTTACACAAAAGCCATGGCTGGGGGGGTGAGGGGGTGCAGAAATGAGACTTTTGCCAGCTTCCTAGCTCTAAGAGTGTTCTGTCACAATTGAGGAACCACCAGGACTATCAGCTCCTCCCATCCTCCTCAAACACAGCACTCCTGCCAGATGGCAACTTTCAGGGCAGTCTCATCTTGACATCAGATCTGCTTCCAAAGCCAGAACAACATTCAGCCACTTGCCACTCTACACACCTCTGGGGAAAGCTGATCACCCACTCCCTTCTCAATTATTTTCTTTGCCCAAACCACTCAGGTCACTTAAGCAGCATCAGGGGAGTTTCACCCACTATGTTTCCTCAATCAACAATGATTGCCCAGGCAGAATTCTTGGCCATGGTTTCCCAAAAGAACCCAGTTCTCCTTTCAAGTTTAATTTTATTCCTCGTTGCCACAGCTTCAATCATACTTCTGTTGAAGACAGCACTTCAGAAAAAAACTCCTGCACAGTACCTCACTGGCTGCACAGATGACTAGATAAAACCAGTTGCATTTGGAAGATACCAACACCTACAAGTTCTCACTAATGCCAGAAGCTTGCACGATGAAGAGAACAATAGGAAGGCCTCATTCTCACCCTTCCCAGCACAGGGCACTAGGAACCAAGTGCCCAGGACTAGTCTGAGAACTAACTTGAAGAACATTTCCTTACATGTGCAGAAAAGGTATTTTGGGTGAGATTACACCACTATGGCTGCAGAAGCATAGATGAAATGACACTCATTTGCTAGGATTTCAAGTCACAACTGTTGGTAAAATCTACTGATAATGACAACCCACTACATTCCATGAAGCAGCTCATGAGCCCAGCAAAGCCAGCGCTACACTAACTCCTCAAATTGCACCATCCCAGAAAGCTTAAAAAACTGGGCTGAAAAGCTCCGTGACCTCCCAGCTCCGCAGAACAGAAAAGGAGAGCAAGAGGGCGATCGGTGTGCCGCGGCACCCCCTCCAGTCTGCACCAGCTGTGGCTCGGCTGGGCCACCAAACCCC
>JAAGNO010018098.1:0-18399 GCA_033439905.1 Ceryle rudis
CAACGGGCCTTGCCTGAGCGCCGCCGGCCCCGGCCCCCCCCGCGGCCTAGATCCTTTCTCCCCCCTCTACAACGCATTCCGAGGGAGCCCCGAGTACCCTCTTCGGAGGGAGAAGGGGCTTCTCGGCACCCGGCTACCCCGGGGAGGCCCCTCGCGGGGCAGGCCAGGAGCTCGCTTCCTGCCGTGGAAGCGTCGGGAACGAGGCCCTGGGCTTTACAAGGGCTCCTCTTTGTGTAGTTTCCAGCCGGTGGGCTGTAATCTGCCTTTGGCCTTCCTCCCTGTCCATCGTCACGCGGACTGGTAGGATTTTAGCCTCGCCAGTTCCTTCTGGAAGCTGGTGAGTCGGTGGCAAGCTCTGGAATTTGAGGAGAGGCAGCCAGGCTCTGGTTTTGTTGCCTTCTCCCTTCCCTTCCCCCTCTGCCACATACAGGCACGCTCTTGCTCATGGGCTGGAACCTTGTGTTTATTTCCAGCACAGACCAGGAGGGATACTGACAATTGCTTCAAAACGATAACTTCTTTTACCCCCTAGTTTTTAAGCGCATTGGTTTAGGGTGGAAATTGAATTCAAAATAATATTTATTGTCTGGAAATGAAAGTATGCAAGTCTTAAAGTCTTTTCTGTTGATTCTCGAGCTTTTGGAAAAGAATTCAAGTCACTAAAGCTATCTGGCATCCCTTTCTAAACATCAGTGGTAAGGTTTTGCTCCAGCTCACCCTAAAGTTTCTGATGCTGTTCATTTTTTCTGCAGGTGACCAGAGTGCCTGGGTTTTCTTTTGTTCCCCTTTACTTGATATTATTCACAGCTAGAGTCAGTAAATAGAAAACATTTCTCCTTTTCCAGCATGCAAAGAGGAATAGCGTGAGAGAGTGCAATCTACGGATATTAAATATTGCAGGATACAGTGCCCAGGAAGTGGTTGTTTTGCTTGTTGTATGTCCTTCCAGTGTTGGTAAATCCGCTTAAATATGAGATACTCCAGTGAATGCTTCTGCCCAACTATTCTGTGCTCTACAGTGGCTCTCACAGCAGCTTTAAAATGTAAACTGTAGTTTATATACAGCTTGATGCAAACAACTGTAGAAATATTTGCTTACTGAATGAGTAAATAACATTGCTGACATCATGTTAAAGTTTATAGCTTTAATAATAGTCCTGTATGGGTAAAGCTGAATAAAGGAGTGTCTCTAGATTAACTGATTATCCTACAGCTAAAGAAGATCCCCTGGTTAAGTGGGGCTGTTTCTTTGCTACCAGTTATTGATCCTAATATAGGGAGGGGAAACAAACAGCAAGTAGCTATGCAAACAGTTGGCGACTGAAAGGTTTTACTCTCTGAAATAACATTAAAATGGTGGTGTTGTATTTAAGGACTGAGACAGGGAAAAATCACGACCTGTGCTGATTGTATTGAAAAGATTCTACCATTTGTCCCAGCTTTGCATAAGCAAAGTGGTCAAAAAAGTTCTGGCCGGTGAGGAGTAGCGTGTGTTCCTGCTCTGGTGTTTTCCAGATCTGGACTCGCCTACGTGTTCTTCATGAGCTGATTTCTTGGCCAAAGCCTTGGTTATTGGTCTGTGGGGTACTTTTTTGTCCCTCTTATACTGCCCTTAAGCTGTACCGCTGATGTGCTTGACCATCTGAGTTTCAGAACTAGTGGAGAGAAGTCAGTATAAGTGAAGAGCTTATGCTGCTGTGGTGGTGGGAGGCCTGGCCCTGTGCTGGTCTCTGCAGCAGCCTTGTGAACCACCTACATGGAACCGCTGCTTATGCGGTGGTTACGGGTGTTAGGTGTGCAGGGCTTTATTCCTGGTTTACCAAGAGTGCAGAAAGCCAGTTTGTTCAGAATGTCCTGGGTAAACTAAGGGCCTAAAATCAGCCTAAGCCCTGGAATGCATCAGAAGAGGGTAGAATAAAAAAACATTCAGTTGCTCTGAATGGCTTTTAAATGCCAGTTTACTGCCACTGGATTTCTAGGCTGTTCAGAGGTAATGGAACTGAAGTCAGTTGATGCTTTGGAATTTGCGCATCCTCGCTTCTGTTGCTGGTGGTGAAACCTTCCAGGGCTGTGTTCTGTTTATTTCCTTGCTGTTGGCGCCCAACCAGGATTGCTGCTGCTGCTTTTCTGGTTCAGTAAACCTTTTCTGGAGTCACATTGGCTCAGGATCCTGCTGCGGATCCTTGGTTGCAGTGCTGTGATTCACTTGTTCCAGTCGAGTACTGGTTGGCTTTGGTCCCTGGGCATCTGTGGTGGGTTCTTGGTATCGAGCAGTGACAGTTGTGATTCTGTTTTTGTAGCGCTTGGGAACTTAACTGTTCAGTGCAGAGGTGCCCTGTGCTCAGAAACTTCAACTGCAGGTCTTGTGCCCTCTGACCAGTGAAGATCCTGATTTCTTCTTAACAGGAGTACGATATAAATAGGATTTTGTTTTGCAGTTGATCATCTTTGCAGCTGCAGTGAAAGGAAAAGGTGTCAGTGAGCTACGAAGTATCTGCAAGGGGTTATCTGAGCTGTGGTAGGTACAACTCTTCATATTAAATGGCTTTTGTCCATATTAAAACACTGAATTTGAACAGTTTATTAGCTGATAGTCGGAGGGAATAAATTAAATGTATTCTCCCATCCATGTAGCTGTTTCCAAGTACAGCAATACACAAACTTCTCAGGACAGGGGTTTGATCTTACGAACACTTTGCAGAAGTAGTAGCTCACTTGTGGTCAACTTACTGGTTACAGAGCCTGGAATTGATGCAGTAGTGTGTAATAGGCTCTTGAAGTTGGCTGCTTGGCCATTACCTCTTCTATTGCTTGGCCTTCCAAGACCACTGAACTTGCAGTGAACTAGGAGTGTTTTAGAATGACTCAGATATTGAGAATATTTTGCATTTGCTTTTTCTTGTCTGAACATAAGTGGGGTTTCAGGTGTTTAACGGTGGGGTTTGCACTGTATTTGGCATTTATGCTTATAATCTGATTTGACTCTGTGTGTTGTGCAACAAGAATCCCCCTTCCCCTCCCACAAGGAGGGGTATGAATAAGCCCCTTAACCTTGTGCTGTTGATTGGCTGAGCCTTTTAAACCTCATCTCGCATCGGAGTATCGCTACCAGGACGTCACTGTGGTTACAAGTAGAGTTGTTTGCCATGTTATTTTGAATTTCAGTTGTCCAAGTAAACAGGTGGGTTTTTGGTGGTTTTCCAGCCACTGGCAAATGAACTCGCTGAACAACTGTAAAAACCTGGACACAGGAGTGATGTTCAACAAAAGTTGTCTCCTCTTGAAGGCATTTTTCCCCCAGTTGAACATCTTCTTTGTATTCTTCCTCTCTGAACTTTTTGTCCAAATAATTTGCTGATGCTGTTAACAGCTTTTTATATATATATATATGACTGCTATTTCCATCTTTGCTCTAGATTTTCTGAAAATAAACTTGGAGAAAACATTTAGAGTAGCATGTTTATTTCCACTCTGAAAATGATGAGCTGTCTCTTCATAGCCTTGAGTGTCCCGGTGTTCTCCTTGTTGCAAACTTCTGTCGCTTCAGTCTTTCTCAGTGGGATTTGTTTCTCCTTTTTGGTCACCTTTTTTTCTGGAGCATTCCGATGACATCATTGGCATGTTACTGACCAGATTCATTCTTTCTGGACTTTGTAATGGTGAGGTGTTGAAAATGCTGAGGTGAAGCTCTGAGGTGGCTGATTTAAAAAAAAAAAAAAAAATAGTGCAGAGAAAGGAGTTGAGCTTTCGCTCCTCTCCCCCTCACCTCCAGCAGGGAGCAGGATCCTGGGTGATGCTGGGTGTTGTGCCTGACCTGCCATGAGGTCTAACATCAGCCCTGGGCTTTCTCTGGAAGGAGGTGCTATCACTGGATCCAAGAAAAATTAACTTTCCAGCGATAATATTGGAAATTTTTCCCAGTGCCGGTGTAAATTCAGTGCCGTGGGTGATACGTTCCAAATATGTTGTCCCAAAATGGGAATGCCTTGTCAGCAGGCGACAGGAATTGCTGCTGTCGTACAGGGTCGTGCTTCAAACTCTACTGAACGTTTGAGATGACATCTTGAAAACCCGGAGCGCTCGAAGAGCTGCTTGACGAGCATTAGGTAGGAGTCTGGGGGCGGAAGTGCTTCAAGCTGATGCTTCTTGCCTTTGGGTCTGCTCGTGCTGCCTGCGCCAGGTGAATTTGCAAACCTCTGACTTCTCTTATTGTGTGGTTAGTTATTTGATAATAAAATTCCCACTGGGGCCTTAAATGTTACGAAGCTCGTAGGAAATGCTTTGTGAAACTCCATGTTTCTTGTCATGGGGCATTTCTGAGGTGTTTCATTATATGAGGAATGCATTTCGTATTTCCAAGGAACGGAGTCGACTTCTTTGTGACAAAACATTCCCGAGGCTTGGTTTAAAGCGATTGCTGCAAAGCTTTTGGAAATGACGTGGTATCTGTTCCCTGGCTGCCAAGGCATGCAATTTGGAATAGGATTATATATTTTTTTGGATTATATATTTTTTTGGATTATATATTTGTTTGGATTTTTTTAAATTTCAGTGTTACCAGGTAGAAAAGTCTTGTTCTATTTGCTCATTCTCCAGAGTAATTTAAACTTTGGCTTTAAATGAGCCATTTGCTTAGTGCTTTAGATTTCTGTTTCCGTTAGGCCAAACGTAAATTGCATGGCTGGCCATGAGTAAAAAATAAAAAAATAAAATTTGACGCTCATTCCTTCTGTCTCAACATAACTTTGCAAAAAAGGCAACGTGCCTTCTCTCAGGGGCCTTGTGGACACAGATGGGGACATGATGGCAGGTCCTGGGGATGTTTTCAAAGTGAAACTGAAAGCACTTTTTTAGCTACTTTAAAACATTTGTCTCTAAAAGGCAGAAACAAATAGTAAATACAGTTATCGCTGTTTCCTGTGGGTTTAATTTTAGTGAGTAGGTCCACGCTTGCTGTGCAAAGCAGAAGTGTTACTTCTGCTGTAAATTGGAAACTGGGGTGCCCTGGAGAAGTCCTAATTGCGACTATAGCATTGATGGTCCTTTATGTGAAACAACAGTGTGTTCTTGGTGTTAAAGCATCATTAAAAATGAAACTAGAGCTGACAATTTCATACTTACCCCAAGCTCCGACTCCTCAGTTTTAGCCTTGCGTGAGTTAAAGTTCATAATAGGAAATAAACCCCAAACTTGTGATGCTTTTTGCATTCCTGTGATGTGATATAGATGTGTAGGGGCAGTCCAGTGTCTGTTGTGATGCTTTTTGCTTTCCTGTGATGCGATATAGAAGTGTAGGGCAGTCCAGTGTCTGTTCAAAAATTATTTCACACTTTTTGTTCAGTGCTGTTTGGGAAGCAAGGTTAAATTTGGGAGTGTGGCACCCAGAATTTCAGTTTGACAGTCTCAGCTTCTTGTGATTAAAGCTGAGACCTGGAAGACTTCACCGTTTGTTCGAGGTGATGCCGTTAAGTCCAAAATGAAAAGTACCTCCCCAAGTGTCCTGGGTACCTGTTGAATTGTTTTCAGTTTTCTGAAACTGGTTCAGTTCAGAACGTGGTTCTGCTGTTTGGTGTCAGATCTGAGTGTTTTAAGGAAGTGATCGCTGATGTCCAAGCTGTGCTTGTGTGATAATAGCAAGTCAAGGTTTTCATACAGAAATCATTTGGAGGAGCCTTTTCTTCTCTGTTCCTCCACTTAGGAAAGACCATTTTGAACAGTTGGTAACTGGGAAAATAATCCAGACTCATGAGAGCCGTGACTCCATAGGAAGTAACAGCGAAGGCTGAAAGTTCTCCCCATGCCATTCAGTCCATAACTTACCTGGTCATCGTCGTGTTTCCAGTCTTCCAGGACTTGTGTTACTTTTGGGGTTTGAGGGATCTAAAAATATCGCAAGTGGTGTTTTCTCTTGTTTGTAGCTGGCTACGCTGTATTATTGGCAGCTGTAAATGTTTGGAGGCTTTTACATGTATATGAGGATATAATGCTGCTGAATTTCACAAAGTCGTTCAGTAGCTTCAGCAATTGCAAGAAAATTGCAGCCTTGTTTAGCATAAAACATGCATGGAGGGTTCATAGCTCCTTAGTAGTGCCAAATGGTGCATTTGAGTGCAGCCCAGAATACAGATGCCTGTGTGCTGGAGAGGTCTGCTGAGCTCATGGAGGAGAGTAATGCAGGAGGCTCCAGCATGCTGAGGAAGAGACTGAATCTGCATGAGCTGGGGGGGATATATTTTATTTTTTCCTAATCTGATAATAGAAATTCTGCTAATATTTAAATATCTTTGCCATCCTGGGTGTTTGTTGTTGGGCATGTTGAAAACCTTGAGTTTATCTGGCTTGATTTGATTCCTTAGTTTGCTTTTAGCTTTTGATCTTGAGCTGTGATAGAAATAGTTGAAAAGAGTGCTTTGAAAACTGCTATTTGAGGCTTCCTCAGGAGCAAAGTTTCATTTGGAACTTAGTTTGGTGGTGTTTGTATCTCACAAGCTGCTGCCTTTTTAGAATTTAACATGTCTGTAGAACTACAGGCGCTCTTTCAAAAGAGGCCCCTTGTTTACACGGCGTAGCAATGCTGAGTAATTTATTTCTGGTATTCAGAGTAGTTCACTGTGGTAAGGGCTTGAACCATGGTATGTACATAACACTTGACTGCAACATCTTTCACTTGGTTTTAGAGACTGAGAACTTTTTGCCAAATGTTAAGAATTATTTCAGATCCAAAGTCTTACGGAGATAACTTTCAACAGTACCCAAGTCATCTGGAACAGTGAAGCAGCTAATAAACCATGACAATACTTAAAATTAATTAATTAATTAAAATGTACCATCCACCAAAAGCTTGTATTCATGGCCTTCTCCTGAGCTGCTGATGGTTTCTAGCTGGTGCCCACTTACTCATGATGGCATGTTAAGTTCCTTCCTCCCAATCTTTTCTAAAGCACTATTGGTTTTGTATCTTGCTTGGTTAAACTTTTTTACATCCCAGAGAACTGTGTGGCACCTCTCATTTCCAGGGCCAAGCAATGCAAGGAGCCTGTCTGGGCCATCTGCTTCAAAATTAGGTCTTCTGGGACACTACTTGTGTCTGAAATGTAAATATGTGAAAGAGAGAAGGTTATTCCTCAGATTTTCTCAACTCCCTGCCTGACTTTCTGTTCTGAGACACCCTCCACATTCTGGGATGCCATGAACATGTCTTTTTATGTGGGAAGGGTGCACGTTTTGATTGCTTTGTGATTTGAGGAATTTGAGAGCTGGAGGGAGATAATACCCAACGTTGAAAATTAAAAGCTTAGATATTTGCTTATTGCCTTTAGAGCCCTTCAGAAGAATTGTCTGTGCTCGATGGAGTAGTGTTTTGTGTGTTGTTTCACTGTTAAAAGCTATTTTTCAGTGGATAAGCAGGATAGAGTAGGATTTACTGCTCTGAAGGATTCTACCTGAGCGTAGTTTAGTCCTCTTGAAGTAGAGAATACATGCTAAAAAAAGTAGATCCAGAAGAATCTGTATAATTGCACCTGAAAATAGTCAACTGGCACAATAGCAGACTTCTTTAGGGTGTTTCTTCAATGGTTGATTTTTATTTTTTTGATTGACTTAATATCTGCTTTTTCCTATTAAGGAAAAAGCACAAAGAGACTTTCTTCCAAGATAAAGAAATGACAATTTTAAGTGGTTCTGAAGGCTTCCATTTCCTGCCTGGGATTAGTAAACTAGATCAACCTCTGGAGGAGTGCATTGAGTAAATGGTGTGAGTGTACTACTACCCTGGAGTGTGTTGAGTAAGTTGCGTGAGTCTGCTACTACCCTGGCAAAGTGCATTTGACCTGTTTACTTCAGTAAAACTTCCAGAGCTGCAGAGGAAGTAGCTGGTATTTTGAACAGCGCCATTAGATAAAAATCCTGGTGGGACGTACTTGATTTTTGACTATTCCTGTTCTGCTTTGATGTGCGTGTGGAAGCTGGCAAAATGGTTACTATGGAGTGGAGTGCTTTGGATAACTTTCTTTTAGGTTTTTCTTTGGTTTTCTGAGCTGGGGCAGTATGGGCTGTTGTTGGTAGGCTGCTTGGCTTGGATCACCAACCAGCTCAAGCTGTTGTGGTGCTCTGAGTTTCTTTGGGTATCTAACACTTTTTGGGGTGTATAGACGTGCAACCTGAAATAGGGGCATGGTCACAAGTGTGTTGCTTGGGCAGTTCCTATTCCCTCACTGCACAAGTACAGCCGTTTGCAGAGCCAAATAATGCATGGGATCGGTGACCTCCCTGATTAAAGGTGCCTCCTCTCAACCCTTATCAGTCAGACCACTCTTTAACCCTGTGAGCAGTTCCTTTGCTCTGGTTGCTAGAAGTGATGGTGGTGGAATTGCTCAACTCTGTACCATCAGCAAAAGAAATGCGTGTAGCTACCCATGAAGACAAGGTTGTAGTGGCCTGGTTTGGGTGCATATATAATTACAGCTGTGGGGGAAGAATAATTTAAGAATTAACTCCTAATAGTCTACATCCCAGACAGGTTCAGGGAGCTGAGAAATGGGGAGGTGGAAGGAATGGTCTGGAAGGAAGAGGTGTCAAGGACCTCTTCTGGGAAGAAGAGAGGATGTGTGAAAGCTGTGTCTTGAGAGGGTAACTGGAGGAGAAACCTCCTCAGGCCTGAGGTGAGACTCCTGAGTAGGTGCACAGAAGTGACAGAGCTTCGCTGATCAATGTATATTAGAACAGGCTGAACAGCAACTTTTGTATGAAAATGATGGGAAGAACATCCCAATGCTTACTCAGCAGCTTCATTTCTTCTCTGGGAGCTCTGACAGGCTCTAGTAAGACCTGACCATAAAGCTTTGCCTTAAAGTGAAGTTGAAGGTTGTCATTCTGCATTCCTCTTCACCTCAGAAAGTGGTCCTCATAGATGCTGTTGATGTCAAGTTTGGTTTTGTGTGAAGTGAAAGATCTTTGGGGTGAAATCCCACCTAGTATGCACACAGGAAAATAAAGGAACAATTTCTAAGTACCTTGAAGATCTGATAAACAAACGTGTCCAGCGTCTTTGTTTTGGTAGTTTGTAATACTTCTGGGGTGACTGAAAGGCTGGCTGATCACGGGGATTTATACATTGTCTTGTTACTATTTGGGAACTAACTTCCTATCTCTGATACTTACTTTTTCTTTTTGGAACAACAGCTTGCCCTAGGAGGGGAGCAGAGTGACAATACTTGGAGCCGTCTTATGGACTGCCTGATACTGAAACTATCTGGAGGGAGGGTTCTTGGCGATGTTTGGGATCTGTCATCTTTAGGTATAATTCCCCTGACCCCTGTGTCCTGCTCTCAGTTGCCAGATGCTCTGGGTGCTTTGGAGGGGCGAAATTGCTAAACTCTTTATGGCACCAGAATATTCTTTCTTCAAAGGTGGCCTCTGTGGAGGCCTTGGAGGGAAACGTTTTGGGGTATAAGCAAGCAAAATTACTTCTTGTTGCAGGAATCCTGGCTCATAAAATAGAACGTTGCCAGGGCTCTGTTTTGTTGGCTATAAAACTAAGTAAGACTAAATGAGCAGAGTATGATAAATAAACTGCAAAGTCATCATTAAAAAAAGGGCCTGAGCTAGAGGAGGCTTGTTGGGAAAAGGATGCTGGCAGATTTTCCTAGTGCAGATGCAGCTTCTGCCAGCAGGGAAAAAAAAAAATGCTTTTGCAGGTAGAGCTGCTTTTGTGCAGGGAAGTGATAGAAGCTATAACCACATCTGCTCTGGGGCTTTTGCCAATGTCAAGATGTTGCCAGAGATTATATCCCCAAGACGCTGCTACACTGACAATGATTTCCTGGGCCTCTCTAGTTAAAGAGTGTTAAGATGGCTACATTATTATATTTTGCTTGATGGAGAGTAGTAGACTAAGGGTTAGGCATCACAGGAGTAGATTTGCTGCCCAGGTGACGTGTACAAAACCTACTTTGGTGGTAAGTACTTGAAAGGGTTAGGCTCTTTCTGTTTTATATTGCCTGGCAATTTGGGAAGACATCCATCATTCTGCTGAATGATGCAGAGATGATCCACTGTCAGGGTCCCCTCTTCCTGCTGGAGAGGGAATGATTGGTAAAAGTGGGTGCTGCTTTGAGGGGAGGACAAAATCAGAAGCAGTAAGGGAGAGGGAGGTGTGAAGTACCCGGTGCTTGATTGCTCACCAAACTGAGGTCTGGAGAAGGAAGATAAAATGGAAGAATATTAAGGATTTTTTTTCTCCATAAAAATTCTCTATTAAGCCATAAAATCAATTAATTGTTTTCTTGGCACATGTTTGAGCCTACAGATATATCTGCTATGGAAATTGCCTATGGAAAAAGAACACATGTTAATGGGAATTTATCCTTCCTAATATTGCTGTGATGTTTGGGGGGGAGGGGGTGGTCAGAAAAATGTTCTTATCTTCTCAGAGTTTGCTGGATTTTGTCTACACGCTCCAAGTATGCCATGGTATCATTATTTCTTCAAGTCATCCTAGGAAAACAGTAGTCTTTTGACATCACAAAATATTTACAGGATACTCTGGTAAGAAGGACTTTGCAGGTGTGGGGTTTTTTCTATTTATTTAAAGCAGAATAGACTTTTTTTTTTTGTCAGATACTCTTCCAAAATCCAGGAAGCAGGGAAAGCTTTTATGAGACACCTTAAGATGACTTCTGTAAAATGATTTAAAGGAAAACCAGCAGTTACACCATCCTCTTTCAACTTCATTCCTTTACTGCCTCCTCCCACCTGAAAAGAAGACTGTTTCTGGAGCTCCCATTGGCAGAATTGTAGTTTTCCCAGAAATAAAACAGTTCATGTGGAAGTTGAATCACTGAAAACAGCATTTCCCTGAACCTCGAATGTGGTGCTTTAGACTGTTTTCCTTTTTATCGACTTGATGAGTAGGTGACCTGACATATGCCACTTCTAGTCTTTCCAACACTGACTAATAAAAGACCTTACAAAAAAGAAGTGCATTTCTGTCTTGCCAGGTTATGGTGAGGTCACAAAACCTTATGTTTAGTAGCCCAGCTGAATCTAAACCCCCAGATGCTGCAGTGATACTATTGGCAGGGCTAGGTCCTGCTGCACTGCTCTTCTGAGCAACCACTTCCCCTGAGATCGGTCTTGGAAATGGAGAAAAATTTTGGAAGAAAGATCATAGAATCATACTCTAGTTTGGTTTGGAAGGGACCTTAAAAGATCATCTAGTTCCAACCCCCTTGCCATGGGCAGGGACATGTGCAACTAGAGGAGGTTGCTCAGAGCCCTGTCTGACCTGGCCTTGAGCACTTCCAGGAATGGGGCATCCACAACCTCTTTGGGTAACCATGTACCAGTTTCTCACTATCCTCATCAGGAAGAATTTCTTAACATCTAAATCTCCCTCTTCCAGTTTAAAACCATCACCCCTTGTCCTGTCATAACAGGCCCTGCTCAAAAGTCTGTCTACATCTTTCTGACAGGCCCCTTGCAGTCCTGAAAAGCTGCAGTAAGGTCTCCATATATATCAAACTGTTGCTTTTTTTCTTCAAGATGAGAAACACTATTTCTGGATTGTGCTTTCTGAGATGTAAGCTGATGTTGCCAGTGTGATAGTGGAGAAGAAAAGTGGGACCCCAACTGTAACTTTTATCAAACTGTACCCTGATATGCTTTAAAGAGTCTTTGGGACAAGAAGATTTGGAGAGTCTTGACATGGGGAAAACCCAGGTTTGCTGTGCCTGACCCATGGTTCTTGACAGACTGATTTCACAATGACTTTTGAAGAGATTTTTTTTTTTTAATTTTTTTTTTTTTTTTAACCTGGTTCTGACCAACCTGTGCTCTTGGTCTAAGCTGAGCCACTTTGGTACATGGTGCCGAGTCACTAAACAACTCTGCCTGCACTCAGCACCCTTTCTCTGTGGCAGAATGTGCTTTTGCATTCCTCTTGAACCAACACAGTGTATTTTCTTCAAGCCCGGCATTAATGAGTTGTCATATTGGTTTGAGATGAGAATTGAAACTATAACCATGTGTATTCTCTAGTCTTCTAGGGACTGTTGGTCTGAGAGACCACAAAAGACTGCAAAGTATCAAATCACGGCTCATTCTGCCATTGGGGGTGCTTGTGATCTGGAGAAATGCAGCTGTTTTCCAGTTTGATGGAGCAGAGGGGGAAAACCAGAGCCTAAGGGTCTGGAAGATATATCATGACAAGGGGTAAAGGGTCTGAGGTACACTTTGTGGATACTGCTTGTGTGATGAGCCTGCAGGTCCTTTACATTCCTCAGAACTATTTGGGGGCTTTTAATACCACCCTGTCCACAGCCTGGCTGCAGTGCTGTGTGCTCTTTTCTTCTTCTGCCATGGGAGAGATTAAGGAACTGCTGCAATAGTAAACTAAAAGAATGATATGGAAATGATGCCATCATCTTCTCCTACTCTTTGAAGGCAAGTCTTTGCAAATTCCTGAGTGGGAGGCAATGGGTTGAATAAAGCCATTCTGAGACATACTCTGGCACCCATGTGCTCCCGCTCCAGTTCTCTCTCAGTACATCGGCTATAGTTGCTCAGCGGCAACTCTCGAAACTCTATAGCTGTGGCTTGTGGTGGTTACACAAGTTTGCTAAGTTTTTGTTCGCTTGTTGGGATCTCTTGGGGTGGGATACACCAGGAGGAGGGAAGTACTTTGGGTGATGATGCCTTTGTGGGCAATAAAACAATAGCACTCCTTAATCTAGAAGAATTGGAAGTGAGAAATGTTTTGTGGAAGCGTGTACATTGGGAGGCCTCTTGTTCTATAGTCCTCGGGGAAAGTGCAGTGGCTTAACAGAGCCTCTGTACCTGTGGACCTTTGCCCTTTAAAGGGTTGACTTTATACTCCGGAACTGTAGCAAAAGGAAGTAGAAGCCAAAATGTTCTTCAAACTAAATGTATAAAATAAGGGTTAATATCTCTCTGTATTCTGTCATTAAACCACAGATCTCCTGGTACAGAAGAAAGTGTAGCTGAAATACTGGAGAACGCCTTCCCTGATCGTAGCCCATGTGTGGTTTTGAATTTGTGTGGAGTTGGTGGTGGAGCTTCTGCAGTCGTCTGAGAGCCAGCACTGCCCAGCACATCTGCATGGCAAATCCACCCAGTCTTCTTTTATTGACAAATATTGTGATGTGAATTCCATTTTGTACATTTCCAAATTTGCTATTTCATCCTGGAATTGTTGCTTTAGTAGGGCTTTTTTTTTTTTTTCTTCTGATTTTAAAAGACAATGGGTCTCTGTTGTGGCTCCTAATCATTAACCTGAAAACTTTCCAGAAGGCTCAGAGAAAATGTAAAGCATCTGACTGCTTCATTTCTGTCTCTTGAACCAATTAACTGAATTAATAGAGCTTTCTCCAAAGTTGCTTTTTATTATCTTCCTCTGCTGAAAGAGTTTATTGGAGCTAGAAACAGTGAAGTGCAGACAGGTTACTACAAACCAAGACCATAATACCGAGGTGCAGCTGGGTGCCATCATGTAACAGTAATAATTCTGTAAAACTTAATTTTCAAAATGAAGCACTGACATGCAAAGGGAAGTTAATGAGATGAAGAAAAAGATGTAGGGATCTGAAGGAGATGATCAGTGTTGAAGCTGAAGCCTGTGTAGGTGTTAATGGGAAGTTGCAGCGAGGTGGTAAGTGCCAGCTGGAGAACAGCTGTTGATAGCAGTGACTGGCAGTGTCACAGGGAAGTAGCCTGGCTTCACATGGAGCTGCTTGGAAATGCTGGTAGCAGGAAACAGGTAAATTGTTGGGTGATTCAGGGGTGGGTGATTTGAAAAAGTCACTTAGTGTGGCTTCAGTGGGGTTGTAGGATGTAAAGACCACCTCCTCAGTGGGGTCACAGAGATCGAATAGTCCAGATTTATGGCTGTTACTCAAAACTGGTGTTTGGAGGATGAGAAGTATTTGAGATCCACCATGAGAGTGCTAACAACAGAAGCGTACCATGGTGTGATTCTCTCACAAGCTTCAGGGCATGTCCGAGGAGGAGAGCATGGATGGGTGGTGACAGACTGATCCCTTTAGTTGCTGTCCTCATCTTCTCGCAACAGCCCTCTTATGTTCTGCCTGTAATCGAGCCCCAGAATATTAGATTACAGGAAAGTTTTCCAGCAGCTTCTCAGAGTTCTCAGTTGGTGACTAGCAAGTTTGAGGATACCTTCTTTAGGAGATCCTGTCTTGAAAGTACTCAAGACTTAGATCTCATCTTCTACATTTGGTTCCTGGGAATTTTATAAAGCTGCTAGAAATGAGTTTTTGTGCTTGTAAGATTTCCTGTAATTGTCTCCCGAAAGAATAGATGGGAAGGATCTTCACAGAGGGTACTCGATGCACTTGAAAAACAATGCAAAGCTTATGATGACAGTTGTACTGTAACATAATAGAGGCTAAAAGCTTATTTAAGCACATTCTACTCTGTTTATGTCAAAGGTTACCAGTATGGGACTGGGAGAGATGCAAGTGAAGAGCAGTGGTGTTCAAACAGCGTAGGTGACATAGTTATTGCAGAATTTCAATCTGGTGGCCACTTTGTTACTACCTGATGATGGAAGCAGCTGTATGGTACCTGGTATGTCGTGTTGGTTACCCTTGTTCTGTGCTGTAGGCAAAGAAGGAGCAGTTGTCCTCCAGAAAGGAATGTTGGTGTGCAAACGTGTTGGGTTTTGAAGTCATTGAAGACTTCTGGGGGCTTTCCCCTGCTCAGTGGTGACATTTAATGCAATAGAGTATTGCCTGTTTGTGTTGGCCTTGAGGTTTAGGGCATGACTATCTGCACCTGTAGTCCTCTGGAGAAAGCACTGGGGAGAAACATCTGGTGCCGCTGGTCTCCACACCATCAATGAGAGCTACAGTTGAGGAAAGCAAAGAGTCTCTTATCAGGAAGTCTTTTAAACCTCAAGTTGCCCTTGCTGTACCTGCTAATATAAAATGTGCCATGTTCGTTATTTAGTTTAACACTTCCTTCCATGGCATAGTAGGCATGGTGGCAAGCTTTGGAGATGCTGTTTGACCCTGCACGAGCTTGGAGGGCAGCTGGAATTTTTTATCGTTGCTCTACTCTTGGCAAAGGCTGGGGGTTTGCCTGGTTAAATATTTATGTTGACGGTGTGACACACTGTCCCTAGATGCCACTTTGCTGGAGCGAAGCTTTGTTCTGTTGGATTTCTGACAGGTGTTATCTTCTGGGCTGTTCTGATGGCCCTTAGCTCCCTCTACCATCACCCGTGTGTGATGTGTCACCACTGAGCAAAACTGTTACTCTTTGCCATCAACTGATGTGAAACCAGTTTAGAAAACAAAACCGCCCAAGAAGTGGAAAGAAATAAACTGAAGAATTTACCAACAGCATGTCTCAAGGAGGTGGGAAAGGATTTTGATGGAGAACTGAGCTGAAGTTGTTCTGCAGTGGGATGAGGAGCTTAACTCTATAAGATACGCTTTTCTTGGGAATAACTGCAAGAATTAACCATGTGCCTCATCTTGATGGATGAAAACATGAATGGATCAAGTACAGCAAACTGTCATTCAGCAGATTGTGCTGCTTGGAAATTCTGATTCAAACTAATGTCCTGATAGTCTTTAACTTATAATTTATTTATATACATTTAAACACATCCAAATTCCTCCTTCCAATTCATACTAATTTTGACAGCAAAAAGAATTCAACTTGGATATCAGTGATCGATCTTCTGGTTCAATTAAGTTTGATTAAATTAAGGAGTTTTATTGCATTTAAAAATGCTTCTTTGGAGAAGTCTTTGCAGGGCTCCACATCCCTGTATCTCCACTTGCAGCAGTGGTGAAGTGGGAGCTGTTTGAAGCACATCTGCTTCATTAGCCTTAAAAAACAAAATAAAATCCCTGCTGAAGCACTGTCTGTGCTTCTGTCTGGGCAGAGCTTTATTACGAGTGTTTTGTTAGTGAGGTGGTTGTGACAGTGAGGCTTTTAAAGCACCCTGAGAATGTGAACAAAATGGCTGCTTTCCTCGGCTTTCGTTCTTGTCTGGGTATCAGCAGGCTCGCTGCCCTCGGCTCGAGGTGATCTCCCTCGGCTTCCCCATGTAAAATTTAATAGGCGGCTGTTGTAAATTAGATCGGCTGTTTCAGCTTTCGTCGAACAGTGGCTGGAGGAGAATGAAGCGTTGAAACGTGGTCACTTTTCCCCTTGCTTGCCGTCTGTTTCTGGCTGCTTTACGGGAAATTCTTCTCTGTCAACAGAAAATACCCTTTGTAAAAGCATGGTTCTTCCCACTGCAGCTTCGAGCTGCAGTAGTAATCCTGTCTGAACAGCCTCATAGCCTGTTTGTAACTAATCTTTATGGTGTAAGAGTCAAAGACGATAATCCTGTGTGCCAAAAGAGAAGCCCACCCGGTTTCAGAACAGAAACTATACTATAACAGCGCTGTGTAATCTAGTGTCAGTTAAATATTCTCTTCGTTTTCACGGTGCTGGGCAGAGTGAGCATCCAGAGCACTTGCTGAGGGCTCAGCCAGCAGCCGCAGGGTTGATAGAGAAAACTGTAGCAGAATTCATGTCTAAACAGGGCTTGAAACAAATTATTTGGGTGTCGTTTCAACCCTTATGACTGAGTCACAGGCCATAGCTGCTCTGCAGCTCTCATTGTGGTGGATGCTGGGACTGAATTCTCCAAAGCTGCTCTCCAGTAACTGAGGAAATTGTGTGCATGCGAGCAATTAACACGGAGCAGCTCTCACCCGGTACGGTGCTGCTGTGCCTTGTCTTAAATTAGAACAATCCTAAATGCCAGAGAGGTTTTTGCATTTGTATTTAACTGTGGTTTATATGATGTAAATCAAGCTTCTTAGCGCTGCCTCCTTCCTCATCTTCGGGCCTCCCTGCGTAATGTCAGCTCAGGTTGTGTCGTCTGCGTGGTGGTGTTAATCCTGGCTGTCTGTACCAGTGAAACAACTGGTTACGTTTTAAATACTAGATTTTTGGATGTGGCAGGCAGAGAACGGAGGCAGCCCAGCTATTTCTGGTAGGAGCTTGTTGTGCTGCTGGTGTTTCCTTTTATTTTATTTTTGTTTAAATTAACATGTTGAATAATGACCACTGTGAAGCTGAAACCGAACAAGCCAGTAAAAAATAACCCTTGCACCATATTTGTGTTAGAATACACCGAGCCAACAGTGCTGGTCTCTAGAGTACAATCAAATAATGTATGGTCTGGTCTCTGGAGTATAATCCTAAATTTGTACGCTGCTGTTGCAGTGGGAAACCAGCTTTCTTTTTGGTGATACTGGGATACTCGGGGCGGGTCTTGTCTAGCTGGGAAAATGGAGATGCCACAAATGAAACGGGACCCTCTTGTTCTTTGCGACCACGTGTCCTTCAGTGAGTGGTGTTTGCTGGGCTGGCCTTGTCGTGCTTGCTCGTCACTGCAGAACATTTCATCTCCTTATGAATACAACATAACATTCTTCAGCACGGGGGCAACCATTCTGGCATCTTTAAAAAGAAAAGTCAGCCAGAGACCACTGCCTTGGTTGCCTCTTAGCCTATTAAGCTATTAATAGGTATTCCCAGAAGCTTAATACAGTGGCCAAGAGTCTTTAAAAAAAAAAAACAAACCCAAAACCAAAAATCAGTTATACTGACCATAGGAGCTGGCATCATAAACAAGATAATCTAAAGATAAAATCAGTCTGTTTACTAAAGTATATTTTCACCTTCAATTAATTTTTTTCCATTCAGCTTGTTGGTGGCAGGACTGACGTGGAACAGTTGAGCTGCTTGTTCCCTTCTGTCTGCAGTGCTGGCGCAGGCTCTGTACTGACGTGACTGATGCTATCAGAAAGGGTTTTTCTTGAGAGGGAAGGAAAAAAAAGCAGAGAGTTTGACAGTACCAGTTTCTGTTTTTTCTGCCCCACACTGTGCAGCAGATTTGTCATCCCAGCTGTTCATGGGGCTCCACATGGACTGGATCAGGGATCTGGTCTAGCCTATCTAAAGCTGCTTTTCTTCACATGGGCTTTTAAGTGGGGGAAAAACTTCTTAATTTGGTCTTAAACAAGCTGTGCTGGCATTAATGAGAGTAACAGCACACTGCAGAGGGAGAGGAGTGTCACTTTTCCTAGTATAAACCACAAGACTGGTTCTTTGTGCTTAGATTTTTGACCCCAGGGCTCTATTTCAGTGAATGTTTCATTGGTGTCACTGCTGAAAGACACCATCCCGTTTGTCCCCTCCTGCTTTCTCCCTTGTGCTGTCTATGTGGCTGAGGCAGGCAACAGATTGGGGAGCGGATTTGGTGAAAAACCAAATGACTTTTAAAGGAAAAAAAAAAAAAAAAAAAAAATCCCCTTCTGAGCCAGTGATTTTCAGTACAAGAGGCCTGTGCTA
>JAAGNO010018098.1:18499-59160 GCA_033439905.1 Ceryle rudis
GCCCCATTCCAGGGGAGGTTGGCCGGGGCTCTGAGCACCCTGCTCTGGTTGCAGATGGCCCTGCTCCCTGCAGGGGAGTGGGACCAGATGACCTTGAGAGGTCCCTCCCCACCCAAAACGCTCCATGATTCTATGGTATGGTGTATGATCTATACCATTTTAGCTCCTTTTTCTGTACTGCTCCTGTTGGCAGCATGAGTGTGGTGGTGCCGGCACCCACCTGTGTGACACTTGGCAGAGCAGAGCGGGTGCCTGGGTGATGGGCAAGGGCCGGGGTCTCTGGAGCCTGGGAGGGCTCAGAGCAGTGTCTGGCCATCACGGTGGGCACCGGCCACCCGCCCTGGCCAGACTGTGCCCAGGGCTCCCCAGGGAGCACCCCTCGGGCCGGTGCAGCTGCCCGGGGACCCCAGCGGCAGCCGGACACCTCCTTGGGACCATGTGGGCAAAAATGACCAGTTTGCAACGTGCTTTGTCCACCAGTTAGAAGAGAGCGAGGGAAAGGGGCCGAAAGGCCGGCCTTCCTGCCCGCTCGAGGAAGCTCGGTACTGGCGCCCGATGCGAGGAAAACCGTTTCTGGGGGGCCTGCAAACCCCGCTGTTGCGGGGGGTGCCGGGGCGGGAGGCGAGCGGCGGCGGTGTGGGCAGAGCTGTTTTGCCGGAGACATTTTCCACCCGCGTCCCTCCCCCTGCCTCGCTGCGTTGTTGTTTTTTTTTTTTCGCCCAACACCCTTCTCCCCACCCCCATTTTTAGGCAGGGGCTCCACAAAACCAAACCAAACCAAAACAACACAACCTCATTATCTTCTAATTTATCTCCTCAGCGGTGGTGAGCGAGGTGGCTTCAATAAATTCGGTGGTAAGTGCCAAGAGTTCGGCGTTTTCACCCCACGACCAAACTCCGCAGGGGCCCTTTGCGTTGTTCCGTTGGCTTTTCGTTTCCGTTCCCCCCCCCCCCCCCCCTTTAGCCTTCGATTGTTTTCGGTTCTTCACCCGTGTTGTGTTGGTTTTTTGTTTGTTTTTCTCCCTTCTCCGCAACAGCCGGGAAAAGGGAGGGCGGGGGACGACCCGGTCTCGGGGGTCCCCTCAAATCAAAAGAGCCGACGGCGGCGGCGATGACGTCATCGGGTTGTGTTCTGGGGGAGGGGGTTGGGGGAAAAACCAAATGAATTTTAAAGGAAAAAAAAAAAAAAAAAAAAAAATCCACTTCTGAGCCAGTGATTTTCAGTACAAGATGGCTGTGCTAGCACGGACCGGTGAGCACAGGGTGTGTGAGCATGAAGCTGAGGTTAAGGATGGGGTGGAATCTCTGCTTTGGGTGGCAGCACCGGCTTTTGGCACCTTCAACTTGCAGCTGTAGCCTGCGGGCTCAAAAAATCACATTGCTAGTTTATGTCCTACTTTTCAACAGCTACAGAGCGTCCACTGAAAATTCACCCTAAGGGAAACTTCCATTTTGGTGGCAAATGGCAAAGTATGCATAGCTGCTTTCAGGATGCCTGGTGCTGCCTCTGGCACGTGTAAGTGGTCCAAAAATCTGAGCTCAAGAGAGTTTTGAGTTTTGGGAGTTAAAATGCTGTTCCAGGGTGTAACAGCAGCCATACGGTTTGTTGTGTTTCTCGGCTTACATAACGAAACCTTTGGGTGATGATACAGATTTAGGTGGAAGAAAAACTTGTACATGAGTACATCAGCCTTATTTCTGACCTTCCTAGGCTGTATCCCCTTCCTTAGGTGTATAATGTTTTCTGGATGTCAGGGTGCTTCAGGAACGTCTTGAGACATACAAAAAGATGACGTCATCTTACACTGGTAGCTGAGTACTTTCTGGGAGACTTTTCAGCCTGGGTGTTTTGGTGTTTGGGGTTGGACAGTCAAGGAGTATTCTTGTTCGGCAAAGAAAGTGGAAGTTGTGGCAAAAAATGGGTGGGATGGACAGCAGTTGGCTCTTCCTGCATTTTATGAACATTCCAGGTTCACATTGTGTAAGTACATTGGATGTGGAGACTTTGGCGCTTCAGCATCTGTCGTGATAGCAGGAACTATCCTGTTACTTAAGTCTTTGATCGTATTCTCATTTTATATAGACATTTAGGTTTATAGAGGTTTTTATTTTATTTTTTCTATTTTGTCAAGTCAAACTATTTCCCTGTGTATATCAGTTAACGTGTATTGTCTGCACACATTATGTTACTGGACACAGTAATGGGCTTACTCAAAGCTCTACTTGGTGTTCTCAGAACAAGATACCAACTTGGGGAAGCTGTTACTCAATTACTTCTTACTTTTCTGCTCTTTCTCTAGAATCCCGCAACCATCACTCGAATACTGCTTAGCCATTTCAACTGGGATAAAGAGAAGCTGATGGAGAGGTAAGTGGCCATCTTAGCAGGCAGCCATTCTTCAGACCAGCAAGAAATGTTTTATTACTGGACTATGTGGGAATGGATGAATGTTTGTACCGGGAGGATCTCTTCTCTACTTCAGAGAAGTTTTGAAAGTTAGTTGCCCCTCGGAGGAAGCAGTGCCTTCCAATTTGGGCATGTACAGGCACGGGATTTTCACAGGCTCTGGCAAAAAGCAAGCAGGAACAGGTTCCTTATCTTGAAACTGTTCTGGAGTTGGGTTTAGTTGCTCATGTGTGTCATCCTAGCACATGTGTTCCTGCATTTTCTTTTGTTGGTCTTGCCAAGACTAAATTGAACGCTGGTGAAGTGCATCTGCCTTGTCTTCCATCTTTGCAGCTCTAGGTTTTCTGTAGTGTATAAATCAGAGCTTGAATTTTGCCTCTCCCTCTCCCATGGAGCATTTTATGATTATTTCTTGTTTTTGGTTCCCAGCTCTTGGGGAATACTGGTGGTAAAGGTACTTTTTATTGTTTGTTGTTACATAGTAGAGGCCAAATCCAGCCAAATAACAGCCTATAGGTGCTCTGTGCTGTGGGCTGAGCTCCTGTAGTTTGGTGCTCTTCACACAGGGGGCAAGTGTGGAAGAACAGATTTTCAGTCTGGTAGGAGATAGTTGTATTTAAATATTTCTGCTATCCTGAGTAGTGGGATTTAGGACACCTTTAGACCCCTTTATGTAACGTTTCCAGTTAGTGATGGTGCTCAGGTATCTTTCTTAGCCTAGATTTTTTTTTTTTTCATGAAGTGATTGTATTTTTTAAAGCTTTATTTTCCTGAGATTGACCTCTTTTAGTTAATGTTGGAAGTATGAAAGCTTGTTACAAATGTAGTCACCTCGAGGCTATTTAATTCTTCCTACAACTGTTCAGCATTCTGGTTTAGTTCCTACTCTGTAACGTGTCTGTTCACGTCTTTGTATTTGAGTTTTTTGTGCCAGTTCTTTTGGTCAAGCCAAAGTTCACGCTCCTTGGCTACCTCCATCTCACTTTGAAGTGCCTCTACAAAAGTGTACTGAAGTATCATCCCTTTATTCAGTATATTCCCCCCCCCTCACAGAAAGCTTGTTTGCTGAGGCTGCCACCAATTAAAGCACAAAATGAGGTTGTGGTTTTTTTTCCAAGGGGGGTGTCAGCTGCTTCTATGGGAGGTAGTATTGTTAAGGCCTTTACAGTTTCCAACCAAACCAATTTAAGTACATGTAAATATTGACGAATTCCACAGGTAAACATTTACTCTTTGTACATATTCATTAAAATACTTACCTTAATTCTATAGGACTACCCCTGTGAGTAATACCTTATGTGTCCCTTGCTTATGCAGACCTACTGCACACTAGGCATGGTTTTGGTGCTGATTGACGTCCTGGTGCCCTAGAAGACCACTAAAACTCTTGTCACCTCTTGACCAAAGAGCTTCCACACACACCTTTGTGGCATTCTGCTGATGCTGAGCTATGTTAAAGCAGGAGCAGGAGGCTGGGGAGGGGGCCGAGAGCTGGCTTTTGGCCTTCATGAAGATTTTTGGGATGGCTGCAGCAATAGGTGAAGGCAAAGGTGGGAGGCAGGTGTAACACTGTTGGTGACTTTATATTTTTCCTGGGGCATTCTTTCTTGAGACAATTGAGCTGGTGTAAATTTGGCATCTTTAACCCCTAATAACCATTAGGATGACTTCCCAGGAAATTCCTGCCCCTGCCCGCAGTCTGGGTGCGTTTAATGCTTGCGAAGCTGTAATGTTTGGGTGCAATTTTTGGTGCTTGTTTTCACACCAAGCCAGAGCTTGAACTCAGTTGCTTAATGGCATATATTTACAGTACCCAGGCAGCGTCTCTTTTACCTTAGCTCATCGTGACTCAGCGTGACCTAACAGGCGCAGCCTTATCAAACTTTGTCCACAGAGATAAACAACGTGGCTTAGTTTTGCCTTTTTTTTTTTTTTTAAGTGGTGAGGTCTGAGTTCTGAGGTGACAACTTCTATGTTTTAAAAGATGAAAAGCTTTTCATGGCCTCTTTTTTTGATATTGTTATGCATGATTTTAATAAGCAGGTTGTTATTGTCCATGCCAGTTTGGTCATGGAATAATTGCATGGCATTATTCAGAGGACAGATATGTTACAGGTATTTATTTCACATAATAGTCCCAGTTTAAAAACTGCCTTATTCCACCGGTGAAGCACCAGTTATTTGATTGTGTCCAAAAGGAAAAAGTTGTCTTTTGAGGTGGGTTTGTTTGTAGGATGGCAGTGGGTAGTGGAGGAAGTGCTCGAATTCTGAGAAGCTGCACATCTTTTGGTGAATAAAGATGTTAAATACTCTGCTTTCCTCTGTCTCGTGAGCGTGCTTAATAGAGATGGCAGAAATAAGTGAAGTGCTTTAGATGAGAACTTCTTGATTACCTTCTAGTTTTTCTATGGCTGATAGTGTCTGTGTCCCATCCCCCCAAATGGGAGTTTTGGGGATGAACGTCTTCACGAGGAAGAGACCAAAACGCAGCTCTCCCGCTTTGTGTCTTCCTATGGTCATTTTGATTAAAAGTATTTCAGTGTGCAACCATAGGCCCGATTTAATCCCTGGAGGCACAGAGATGTATTGCACTCCCTCATACGTGCTTATCTCGGTGGCCGCATGTCTCTGTTGCTTCTAAGCAGAGGACGTGTGCCAGGGTGGCCCTGGTGGCTTTGCTGCTAGCCCAGATTGCCTCTTCCCTTTGCATTCAGGGGCTGACACCTCTGGATCTACCTGGCTGTCTGCTTTCCCTTGGGCAAAGAAGTACTTAACATAGTTCAGCAGAGGCTGAACAGGTAACAAATTGTGTATGGCAGGTGTTCCTCTACAGAGAGCTCTTACTGCAAGTACACTGATACCCTGACATACACAAATGCCCTTTCACTGAAGTAAATATCCTGAAGTGTATTCTAGAAACATTTATTTTTCCAGTGAAAAAGATTTTTATCTTGATACTCCTTTGGATGAGATTTTATTATGTCTAGAAAATTGTGGATTAGTTACTAAGCGCAGGAGGAAATGAAGAAGCTGACAGCTTGATCCTTCTACCAAAAAGACTTGATGTTATGGACTTGGTGTTGGTGAGCAGTGAAGAAATGGAAAATAATTCACTGGTGTGTCTATTCAATTTAAAGTAGCAGAGAAAACAACTTTGTCTGGGATGAGGAGAATGAATTTTGAAAAACAAATAGAAGCAGTTGTTAAAGTCACCTCTATTGAGCAAAGTGTCTCAGGTTGGTTGAGTAGACCATAACATTTCTTAGGTATCTGAAGTGCTAGAATTACTAAGTATCTGCACTGCATAGGGACAAGAAGGCAGAGGATTTAGAAGGCTGTTAAAGGTGTTGTGCTCTTTCCTAAGATGAAAGTGAGTAAGGACTGAACTACCAAGAAACAACCTTTAATTGGGAAACTTGAGGGGGGGAAAAAAAAAAAAAAAAAAAAAGAAAAACCCTTGGAGGGGAAATATCAAAAGTGTCACAATGAATCTCACCAACACAGGGGTGGAAAAGAATGTGTGTGTGTTTGTGGCTTTTTTTTGTTTGTGGTTTTTGTTTATCTTTGTGGGGGGTTTTTTGTTTGTTTTTGTTTGGTTGGTTTTGTTTGGTTTGGGTTTTTTTTAGCAGAGATAAAACTGGAGCTGCTGACATGAAGGAGCTCTGGAGAAAGGCAGACATTGTTTGCTGAGATCTGTAGGAGAAAGAGGTGAAATTGTATGAGATTGTAGTGAAATCTCCTGGAGGATTGCATTTGTTTTGGCCTCCTTGGGCTCAAGAAGGATGAGTGGAAATGGAAGTGGGTGGTTGACAAGGTTTGCTGGGACAGGGAGGTGGAGAAATGTCATGTAGGGAGCTTATCTTTTGTGTTGGGGAAAGGGTGTTTACAGCTGCTGCCTGTGAATCCTTTGACTGGGGAACACAAGAAGGGCAAAGGAAGATCTGCCGAAACAGATGGTTTGTGCTGATGCTGGAACAAGTGGGAAAAGGCATGGTAACTGGAACTGAGATTTGTCCCTAACCATGGGAGGGACTGGAACGGTCTTCTGTCTGAGCTCTCAGTGTGTTTACGTAAGGAGTGGTGGAGCAGTTGGAGAGTCATTGGACTTTACTCTAGAGTATCCATTGGAACTGTGTATTTTCAGGGAGATCTAGGTGTTTTCCTGCATTTCCTAGAGTTCTGATTTCCTCTTTGCCCAGTGACAGTGTGATTTTGAGTCTGGGACATGTGCAGAAAGTTTATGCTCACCTTTAGCCCTTAGAAACACAATGTTCTATCACCTATTTTCTCTGTGTTACTGGGAAAGCACTGAAAGCCTGGGAAGGAAATGGTTGCTCTGAATTTGTTACCCATTGGTATTTCGAGGGGATAGGTTCTTCCAGGTGAAAAGCAGTTGTTGGTGATTTTCTGTCTGTACACTTTAGTGCTAAGGCAGAGATTTTTGTAAAAAACACAGGCAAGTGGCAAATCACAAGTTCCTGACTTGGACACACAGTCTTAAAAACCAGCCCACCATCCCCATAAGCATTTAGCTGACTGCGAACACCAGAAGGAAAGTTGCATTTGTTTTCAAACTATTTTCTTTGCAACCATCACACCCAACTGTTTGTTCTCCTCAGAGGTTTTTTTTCCTTAAGTGCCTTCCACCTATTTTCAATTTAACTTGGTGATGGTGATGATGTTGGGGTGACTTGCTTAGTGGATTTGAAGGGGGGATGTACGTGTAGGTCAGGTTAGCTGGTTAATTATTGGATGTGATTAGTTCTTTGCAGCTGCTGCAGGCTGGGGAAAGGTAAGTGGTGTCTTGGGAAGAGGCTGACCTGCCTGCTAATGATTCCAATCCAGTCCTCCTCACTGCATTGAAGAACTTCCTGTAAGCCTGTAAACCAAAGCAGGATTTTTTTTTTTTTTCCATAAGAAAACAGAAGATGGTTGGTTCTTCCCCCCCATCCCCCCTCCCCAGTTTTTCATCCTCCTTTCTATGAGACACTCAATCTTTTAAATGATAAAGATGAAATTGTATTTTCTTAGGAGGCTGTTAAAATCTCTTGGGTTGACTGGAGTGTGCAGTTCAAGCCAGGGTCTCTGAAATGAAGTGGTTGTCTCATACCCACCTCTGTGCTCAGGGCCATGGTGTGTTATGTTAGTGAAGAGTCTTCAAAGTCGTGTGTGAGTTTTTGGAAATAGTAAACCCTACTTTGTACATTTAACTCCCAAACAGGATTTGAAAAATAACTTTACAGGGCAGGGAGTTAAATTGTCATTCTATTTGTGTTACGCAGGTACTTTGATGGCAACTTGGAGAAGCTCTTTGCGGAGTGTCATGTAATTAATCCCAGTAAAAAGTCTCGAACGCGCCAGATGAACACAAGGTCGTCGGCCCAGGATATGCCTTGTCAGATCTGCTATCTGAACTACCCCAACTCGGTGAGTACCTGGCAGCTGAGGGGGAATCTGAGCAGTAACTCCCCAAATGCTGCTGTCTGAAACTTGACATTTGGGGCTTGAGCTCTTCTACAATAGTATTTTTTTAAAGGCTTTGAAATGAAACTGAGGTTTCACTTTTTCATTGACTCATGCAATCTCTATATATGCATTAAAAAAGAATGTTCAAGACTGTTTCTTTATGCCATAAATCTTATGCCTTGTGTGCTGCAGCTTACCCAAGGAATGCGGTGAGGGACCACAGAATGATGTAGTACTCTATATGTTCTCTTTAATTACTGTGGTTTGACAGAAAAAAAAAAAAAAAGACAAGCAGTAGATAAAGTGATTTTTACAAAGGTCAAGTACCAGTGGAGCCACTGCAAATAAACAATACATTAAAAATACAGAAAGCATGATGGGCAAAGGGATTTCCTTACAGGGAATGTCAAGACAGGAAGTAGCTTATAGAAATAGTAAGTAGTGATACAAAACAGTCAAGCCTAGAATAAAACTGAGCAGGCAGAGCAGAGCTGAGCCTGTGTTTGGGCAGCCGAGTGTTAAGATCACTGTTGCTCTTGCCCCAGTAACCACAAGACTTCATGAGTCTCCTTTTAAGCTATGTGTGCACTGACTTCCTTTTTAGAGAACAGCTGCAGAGGAGAAATGTTGCTTTGAGTTAAAGTGCTTCAAAAAGGAAAGACAAGCTTGAGAAATTTCTTCAGCCCTCTCCCTTATGCTAAAATCCTGTTTAATCACTGCAGACTTTCCATGTTAGGTAGTGAGGAAATAATTGTGCCTTTACAGCCTCTGGAAAGCTGAGAGTTTGGAGTTGCACTTGTTAGGAACCCTTACAATGTGCAGCTATCACAGGAATGTAAGAGTCTTGAGTATTCAACCTCTTGTGGGATCACTGCAGGGTATCTGTCTGCCTTTTAAAAGCTTGGGTTAGGGAAAGGGAACTTCATACATCTTTCTAGTTCTTTGGTCATCTGCAAAGAACTGTGTCAAGCCCCAGTAGTTAATTTAGGTGAAACCCTTCTTGGTGAAGATGGGAATCAAGGGAGTTGTGGCTTTGACTACCTCTTCTCTTTCGCCTTGCCCTTCACATCCCACTTGTTGCTTGGCACAGCTGCCAGGGTGAGGGAGTCAGGAGAGCATTGTGCTGTTGAAGTGAAATGAGGCTTAAATGAAGATATGTGCTTACCTCTATTCCATAGTGCTTCCCCATGTGTGCTTGCTGCAGGAGAATTTAGATTCTTTAGGGGATGATCCCCTTGTCCACACTTATTTCCCATCACATGTGGAGAAACCATAATTCCAGGACAACTCAGTGCTGTCTTCAGGCTCTTGTCATCCTGAAAGATGTTGGGGCTTTTTCTGTCATAACCCTGCATCTCTAGGGGATGTCCGTTGGCCACAGCAGCATCTGTGGAGCATCAGTTTCCAAGCCTCACATTCAAACCTGTGCCCTCCTTGGTGGCAGGAGTACCAGACAAGGGTGAATCACAAAATGGTGAGGCTGTGGGAAGAAGGTGCAAACAAGCACCATCTCTGTGCAATCTGAGCTCTGCAGCATAGAAAGACAAGAGAATCCTAGTTAGTATCTGGGTGGGATGTGGTGGCTGTAATCTTGAGTAACAGTCAAGGAGGCAGTTGGGAAAGAACATCATTTACAGGGGGGTCATTTTAAGAAGTCAACAGCATCCTGCCGCTGTTTTGCGCGGTTCTGCAGAGGATACCAGCTTTCTTTAAGTTGATGGTGTCTCAGGGTGGAGCGCTTCATTTATCTTACTGACTGAGAATATTTCAAAGCGAAGCCATCGTACCCTGCACGGAGCTATAGGTGAGCTGTTAAATACAGTTTGTCCTCACCCCTGGCTCTGGGTATAAAAGAACTTGAAGATGGACTGAGAAAAGTAACTTCATTTCAGTTTTCCATCAGCACTGTCTGCTCCTCCACCTCTTGTGTAACCGTTTAGTCCCAGATGGTATCTCACTGTACTCCACATAGATGATACATACACAGATGAAGTTGCCCTTGTTACTGTCTGCAGCAGCTAATCATTATTGGATTTTCTTCAGTAATTTACACCTGCCAATTACCATCTTTAATGTTTTCATCTGATGAGTATCTGGATTTCAGGGGTAAGTTTACCAAGCAAGTTGGGGAAACTCTGTGCATACCTGGACAAGCTGGAGAAGTGGGTCTGTGTGAACTAACAAGGCTAAGTGCAAGGTCCTCCCCCTGGGTCAGGGCAACCTGCCGGTATCAGCACAGGCTGAGGATGAAGGGATGGAGAGCAGTCTTGCAGAGAAGGGATTGGGGGTGATGGGACGTGAAAAATTGGACATGAGCTGGCACTGTGCACTCGCAGCCGAGAAGCCGAGGATACCCTGTGCTGTATCCCCAAGCAGTGTGGGCAGCAGGTCAAGGGAGGAGATTCTGCCCCTCTGCTCCATTACTGTTAGTTCTGGGTCCAGTCGTGGAGTGCTCAGCACAGGAGAGACAATGACCTGCTGGAGCGGGGCCAGAGGAGGTCACAGCAATGGTGGGAGGGCTGGAACCCCTCTGCTGGGAGGCCAGGCTGAGAGATTTGGGGTTGTTCAGCCTGGAGAAGAGAAGGCTCCAGGGAGACCTTCTTGTGGCCTTTCAGCCCTTCAAGGGGCCTGTCAGAAAGATGGGGACAGACTTCTGAGCAGGGCCTGTTGGGACAGGACAAGGGGTGATGGTTTTGAACTCAGAGGGAGATTTAGACTGGAGAGGAGGAAGAAATTTTTGACACTGGGTGTGGTGAGACCCTGGCCCAGGTTGCCCAGAGATTGATGCCCAGAGTGGTTGATGCCCCATCCCTGGAACCATTTCAGGTGAGGTTGGCTGGGGCTCTGAGCAACCTGCTCTAGTGGCAGATGTCCCTGCTCAGTGCAGGGGGATTGGACTGGATGAGCCTTTTAAGGTCCCTTCCCACCCAAACTGTTCCATGATTCTATGAAAAGCATTAAGTCCGCACAATTCTTTCTATTTTTGCTGTGTAGTGCTCGCCCAGTAACACAGGCTGCTTGCTGATCACTTACTGCTTCCTATACAAGCTGAATTAGTACAGCTGATGTGTGTATTCTGGGACTTCTGGGCAGTACACATGGGTAGTAGCAAGCCAAGTGGAAAATAAGAGGAAAGAAGACTCTGTATCATCTCATATCCATGACCTGTTTGGTGGCTTTGCATTTATTTGACAGCAGGGCAGAGCCTGCTGTGCTCCGTATGTGCTCTTAAACTAAGGATCAATTTAACCGGGGGGTGGGGGGGGGTGGGATAGAAACACCAGCCACACCTTTCCTTGCTGTGAGGGTTGGGGATTAAAGCCTGGTTTTGCAAGTGTGACTAAAGCTGCTTCGGCAACGTTCTGTAGTGGGGATAATGCCAAATGAAATACTAGTGTCTGGAGTTTGGTGTTGGGGATGAGAAATGTGATAAACTGCACAGCCCCAGCAAGGGGGAAGTGATGGAGTGAATCCATGTGATGAAATGAGCCAATGGCTTGTGTTCTTTGTCATTTCAGTACTTCACCGGCCTAGAGTGTGGACACAAGTTCTGTATGCAGTGCTGGAGTGAATATTTAACTACCAAAATCATGGAGGAAGGCATGGGACAGGTAAAATGTCAGCTCACCTACTCTTGTGACTTCTTCCTGGCAATTCTCTTGTTGGAGAGGAAGAGGAAAGAGCAAAATTCTTCCCTGCTAAACTATTCAAAAAAACCCCTAAAAGGACAACAAAGGAACCCAAAGCTTTGGGGGTGTGGTCTCTGCCACGGATGAAGCTGGTGGGAGTTCTGTGGAGCTAGTGCAGGTGTCATTGCTGTGGGTGGGAGGCGTTGTGCTAGGCACAGTGGCACATCTGGGATGTGATGATAGAGCCAAGGTACTATTTCTGCTGTGGATTATAGCAAAGTCTGTTGCCTTGGAATTCTTTGTGATGTAAAAATAGGATAAACACTGTTCCTTTTTTGACCTTTATGGTGTTTGCTTTGTGTTTCTTTTTGTTTGTTTGTTTGTTTTTTCAGACCATTTCATGCCCTGCTCATGGCTGTGATATCTTAGTTGATGACAATACAGTTATGTAAGTATGATGAGCTGCTACCTCTTGGCTTTCCTCTCTCTTTCCATTTGGTTACTCATGTGCTATTCAAGCATGCTGCCTTATAAAAAGCAGCAGAGAGGTCGGTCCTGAACTGTCTATTTTGATACCAGTATGTCACTTAACTTCCTGTTTAGCTCTGAAAACCCCCTGCCACAGTATTTGAAGGAAAGACTCCTTGACTAATTTGGCTGGCGTGACAGCAAACTAAACCCCAGGCAGTCCTTCCAAACCCTGTTTAACTGCTTTGCGCATTTTGTTTCCTTTGATTTACTTAGGAATTTAGGACTTCTGACCTAGGTCAACCCACTGGTTCACCAAGTCCTGTAGCTGTAGTTAATATGTGAGTCAGAGGAAAGAAGTCCTCTGTAGGGTGTGTTTTATGCCCTCTGATAGAAAGCAGTTGACCCTCAAACCTGAAGATTGAACGAAGCTGGTATGTCAGCCTCTGTCACTTGGCTGAAGTCATCAGGCTGTAGGGTGACTGCTCCATCCATGGTGGAGCAGTGAACTCCATCAGCTTCCTTCTCTTTTCTATTGGGTGATATTATTGCATGAGTAATATCCTTCATCATTCCGAGCCTCGATTAAGTTAATTTGGATTCTTCATGCTAAAAAGCATCTAAATAGAAGCTTGTTCTGTTACCTTATTCCTTCCTTCCTGAAGTCTGACTCACTCATTGATACTAATTTACTGGGTTTTATATCAGTTGCTTTCAGACTTCCCATCTCCCTCTGTTAGTCATGAAGTGTAGGCTGGATAGAAGTAGCTGAAATGTTTTTCTGCCCTGATGGGGGGTGGTTTCTACGGTTCAGGAGGTGGAAACTGAACTGAAGTTGGCATAAAATCTTGAGTGACTTGATGGAGATTTTTGTTTACTGGAGGCTGAACTCAACTTGTGGTGTCATACGCTCTCAGCAGGAAATCTCTTGAGGGTTTTCTTGATGGCGACAGTTGGAAGAAGCTGTTCAAATAGCGCATGTCAAGTAGACAGGCTGAAACTGTAGCAGCAGCACGGAAAGGATGGAAGGAGAGGAGAGCAGCGCTGGCTTCTGTTGCTATGGCTTCCGTTGCTACTGCTTGATATTAGTAAAAGGTCTGACTATCCTGACGTTTCACTTCCTGGCTTTTATAGCACAGAAAACCATGATGCTGGTGTGAATCTGTGAGGTTCTCATCTCAGACTGTGTGTTGTAGGATACTGCCTTGCCTACGAATGGCATTGATGTCTGAGGCCTGTGATAGCACTGAGGTGGTAGAGCAAACATGTTCCCTTAAACTACATATGTTTTACGGAGGTAAAAGTCCACCTGGGACTCACCCCATCCATGGTGTTGACCCACTGGGAAGCAGCTTCACAGAGAAGAACCTGGGAATCCTGGGAGACAAGAAGTTCCCCATGAGCCAGGAGTGGGACTTTGTGGCCAAGAAAGCCAAGGGTCTCCTTGAGAGCATGAAGAAGAATGTGGCCAGTAGGTCAAGAGAGGTTCTCCTCCCCCTGTAGTCTGCCCTAGGAAGGCCACCTTCGGAATATTGTGTCCAGATCTGGGCTCCCCAGTTCAAGAGAGACAAGGAACTACTGGAGAGAGTCCATCAGAGGCTATGGAGATGCTGAGGGGCCTGGAGCATCTCTGTGCCAAGGAAAGACTGAGAGGCCTGGGGCTGTTCAGCTGGAGAAGAGAAGCCTGAGGGGGGATCTGATCAATGCTGATCAAGAGCTAAAGGGCCCCTGGAGGGGGAAAGAGGATGGGGCCAGACTCTTGGCAGTGGTGCCCAGTGACAGGACAAGGGGCAGTGGGCACAAACTGGAACCCAGGAGGTTCCATCTGAACAGGAGGAGAAAATTCTTTGCTGTGAGGGTGGCAACTTCTCTGGGCAGTCTGGGCCAGGCTTTGTGGAGTCTCCTTCTCTGGAGGGATTCCAAACCCTCCTGGACACTGCTGCTGGTCCCCCTGCTCTGGGTGACCCCACTGAAGCAGGCAGGTTAGACCAGATGATCTCCAGAGGTCCTTTCCAGCCTCTACCATGCTGGGATTCTGTGATTAAGAGGATTGAAGAGAGGGTCCCCTTCTGTTCTTTCTGGCTGAAGATAGCCTATTCCTATCGCCTCTTCATCCTTGCTAATTGCTTTAACCTCTGTGGTATGTTGTTGATGATGTTCACAAGCAAAGCAGGCCACAATTTGCTTTTCAAATCTGACTTCTTTGGTGAAGATGTTGCTTTTGTAGCTTGGCTCAGAAGCGGGTATCTCAGAGTCTGGTTTATAGGCACTAGAGTGGGTTTTATCATCCTCTTAATCTGTCTAGCTCCATTTCTTGGTTGTCAAAAGAGAGTAATATTCAGGGCAAAGCTCTTCAATAAGACCTCCAGAGCACTGCCTGATTGGTGCTGTGGAAGTGCTGGTGGACCTAGAGCAGGAAAATTGCTGACGTGCCATGATCATCAGCGCTTTGAGCAAAACCCAGCGGACTGCGTACTCTGCGTGCTCTGGCTGGTGACAGCATTACCCTGCATTTCAAGTCCAGTTCCTGATGTATCCATAAAATACAGTAAATTTATCAAATGACATTTATTATGTCTAGAAGTGTAGGTATGGAGGAAGAAAATGCAATTTATAATTCATCTTACGAGTTCAGCAACACATCATTAAATTATTTTGGATGTATCTAGGCCGGACAGTATGCAAGTGCCAGCTGGGTTGGTATGTCCAGCAGAACGTGGTCATCAGGCTTCTAAAGGATTCCCATCTGTCTGGTTTTCTTCTCTCCTGAATAATTCAGAGATACAGTTGGTTTTATACACCCTCTATGATGTTGAATTTCGTTCAACTTTGGTTTGATGGTAAATAGACGAATACAATATTAAACTTGAAACTGAAGCTGTAGTGTTCCCCTGAAAGTCAGATGACATTGGGTCTGCCAAAGTTATTAAAAGTGCAACAGTTGTGCTGGAGCTTTTTAAAGGGATTTGCCCACAAAATGTGTGTGTTTAAATAAATAATTGTTTGCTCTGTTTCTTGGGCTCTTTAGGAAAGTGTTTTTAAATAAAAAATCCCGCATTCTTTTGATTTGCATGAGCTTTCTGTAAGATTCTGAGGCTAATGTTAGAAGTTAAATACATTATTTGTAGTTCTCACCATAATAAATGATCCAACAAATGGAGAAGAGTTAAGGAGAAAACAGTACCTGTGAGTGTAGGAGGAGGAATCAAAACCACTTGTCTGTCTTAACTTGCTGTCTATGTGTGGGAAAAAAAAAAAACAGTTTACCACAATATTTTTTCTGTGTTTCTTCCCTTTCCACAGGCGTCTGATCACAGATTCCAAGGTTAAATTAAAGTACCAGCATTTAATAACCAATAGTTTTGTAGAGGTGAGTCTTAATTTGAAATTTTTGGTTGTTTTTGTCTCGCATGTACCAGAGCAGAGAAGCAAGGCTTGATTCTAACTGTAGAGCAGGTTTTTTTGCATAGTCTCTAAGGGAGCATGACTACCAGTCAGAGGCTTTGCAGAGGTTATTTTATAGCCCTATATATACCTATTTTATAGGTATACTTGTAGGAATATATTAAAAAAATCTGGAAGACAAAAGATGGAGAGAGCGAGAGCTGTAGATAAAGCAAATGCAAGAGCTGTTCAATATACAGGTTCTGAGGGGTACTTAATATTTCCAGTTCTTGAACTGAGATACTTCAGCTTGGAAATCAGGAAGCATTGTTGTCAACAGGAACACTCCTTACACATTTACCATTTGAACTAAAGCTGCAAAATTGCTTTTAACAAAATACTGTTAGCTTTTCAAGATAAACTTGGAAAGAAAGGTTTTTCCCCTGTCCCAATTCCCCAGATGAATGTGTTCAGATTCACTGGAGAGCCCAGTAGGTAAGTTGTTGCTGGGATCAAGCTTTCACTCCTTGTTTGAGATGATGTCTGCAGTGGTTTGGTTATTTTTTTTATGCAGCCCTGGAGCTAAGTAGATGTTGCAGACTGAAAGACTGACAGAAGTCTAGCGGTGCAGACCTGTAACTGGCCTCAGTACAGCAGGAACAGGCGATAAGGTGGTGTCCTTTTTCCATTGTAGTTCTCCTTTTTTCTTTCTTTCTTTTGTAGTGTAATCGACTGTTAAAATGGTGTCCTGCCCCAGATTGCCACCATGTCGTTAAAGTCCAATATCCTGATGCTAAACCTGTTCGCTGCAAATGTGGACGTCAGTTTTGGTAAGAGCCATCAAGTAAAAGGCATTGATACTGCTTTTTACTCACTACCTTCAAAGTGTATTGTCATGTATTCTGTACCTCTTTATGTTGGATCATGGTTTAGAAGGTGGGAGAAGCACAGGGTGGGCTTCTGATGCCAAGAGCTGGTCGCAAAGCCCATGATGATGATGATGATGTTGCTCTCTTGGGCCTCCTTTGACATGGAGACAGATGCAGTTTTCACTGAGGGATAGCCTTCAGCTGAGCAGCTTCAAAGTAAGTGAGGTCCTTGAGTGAAGGCACTGTGAGAATCAAAATATACTGAGGTATATACTGCTCAGAAATGGCCATTGAGGGGTTTGAGGATTGGGTTTGGGTTTTTTTTGGCACGTGTATTGCTTCCTTAGGAGTGGATTTGTCAACAGAATGACCTAGAAGAAAAATTCTGTGGTGTTAACCTCGTTAAATAAAAATATAATTGTCTGCCCTCTTTGCTTATTTTCCCCTTTCTTTCACTTCCAGCTTTAACTGTGGTGAAAACTGGCATGATCCTGTTAAATGCAAGGTGAGCATATCCAAGTTCTGTTCTAAATGTGTGGCTTGAAAAAGTTTGAAGTCGCTTTACGGGCAAGACGTAGAAATGAAGCACAAGCTCTGCGAGTGTTCATGTCAAGAAGCATAGTAGTTCACCTGTTTAGATCATAGTGTGAGAAGAATCAGTGAAATCATACTGGTTCTTCAGAATGCCTTGACGTTGGGCCTTGTGAAAGAACAGTGCCTTGGCCAGCTGGGGAGATGTCTGGAGAAGGATGCAGTTACAGCTGTGACCCTTTGAAGAGGAGGGAAGGTGCTTCAGTAGTGAATACTTTGCCTGACGACAAACATTCCTCCTATACTAGGTGTTTCTGCAGATGCTCAAGGTGGTTGTGTGCACCTTACCATAACATAAGCACCTGTCTAGAAACATTTACAGTTCCTCTAGTTGTAACTCTCTTCATTTTCTAACAGTGGTTAAAGAAGTGGATTAAGAAGTGTGATGACGACAGTGAAACTTCTAATTGGATTGCAGCGAACACAAAGGTGAGGTCTTTTTCTCATATCAGATGAAAAGGGCAGCTTGATTCCTCTGTTCTACGATTATTTAGTTAAGAGCAAGAATTAAGATCCACAATATACTGAAGTGCTCTTGTTTGAAGAGCAAATAGGTATTACTGCATCAAAATCTATGTGTTAAGTGGCGTTTGCTCTTGGAACAAAGAGTTAATTATTGGAGACCCAAAGGAAGCTCCAGTTTGAAGTCTTTGGGTTCCAGTCTGGCACTGATGGCTTCCTGAAGCAAATCTGTGCCTTGCTCCGAGTGTGTGAAGCCTGTTACCACCACCCATGGCTTGAATGGACTGTGATCATTTACATCTGTCTTTAAATCCCTGGGGTTGGCCTCTTGAGGAGTTGTTCCTTTCTGCTGGGCAGGATTCCAGATTGAGAGACTGGCAGAACAGCTGCTAAGATTTGATTATGTAAATGCCTTCATTTGAGCCGGACCAAGTTTGCCTGAAACTTCAGTCTTCGTTCAGTTTGGGACAAATTCAAAGGTTGGCATGGTGGCAAGAAAACAGAAGCCAGCAGATGCCATTGGGTGGGGTTTAGGAGCAGGCCTGGGTCTCATGGCTGCTGCGCCAGGAGGGTGGAAGAAGGTGGGGAGAGCGAGGAAATGGCTGCTTTGTTTTCTTAGCTCTGTTGTGTAACTGGTTAATGGTATTGTTTGCGGCAGCGGCTGCTTCTTTCTGGGGCTGGCTGTGTGTTTTTCATTGAACTGGAATGTTGCATTACGGTGAAATCAGAAACACCCATCAGGCTGAAATGCACAGTTAAAATAAGGCTGAAATTGGGCAGTCTCAGCTGCTTCTTTCTGTTTTGTGGGCTGAGACTTGTGTGGTCCCTGCTCGGAGGCTGAATGTTGCTCAATCAAGTGAACTTGGCTTTTTCTGAGGTGGGTGTGTTCAGAGGTGTGTTGTAGCTCAAGAACCGAACCAGATTTGTTCAAAGTTTGCTTGGTCTTCAGGTATTGCTGGTGCTAAACCTGAGGAGAAGTAGCTTGGAAAAGGCTGAGTGTAAGCACATACAAAGTAGCTTTTAGCCTTGGGTATCAAATATTTGGGACATCAGAGTGGCCCCAGCCCTGTTATACCCGTGACAAAGCCCTCACGAGCCAGACAAGGAGCTGCTGTTGCCCCTCAGGGCTGTGATCTTTGTCATGGCTTTAGGGCTCCCCATCTTCTACTTACCCCAATTTTGGCACATGCTCCTCAAGTCCAGGATTTGAGGAATTTGCTTACAGGGTTTTCTTACGATCGAATGTTAAGCATTCCCTTCCTGGATTCTATGCCCATTAAAAAGGCTGAATTGTGTGTAAATATATATATATATATATATATGCACGTACGTGTTACATAGACCAGACATGAATCATGTCCCACTAATGCTGGCTACTGGAAATAGGAAGCTACTTGTCTCTCAGACAGGAACATGAGGGCTTCTGCAGCTTGCTTGCCCACAAACTTACGTAGACAGAAATAACTGGAAAGATGGCCAATCTTGTTTGGTGTATTGTTGTGGGTTGGTTTTTTTTTGTTTGTTCGTTTTTCGGGGTGTTTTGTGTGTGTGGTTTTTTTAACAAAGATCTAGATTTTGTCAGGTAGGAGCTGTGGTGGTGGTTGGGCTGGTATTTAAAGCATAGCTCAGACCATCAGAACTAGGATTGACTGGCTGGAGTAAAAAGATGTCAATTTTTTTTTTTTTTTTGGTGGGGAAAAACCCATCCAGAGGATGGTGAGGGGAAGAAAAGAGTATGGCCAATCCACACTGTCATCAGCCCGGCTTATCTGTTCATTCCTGTAGTCTGGTGTCAACAGCAGAAGAGCTATTGTCCTTGAACATCATCTAAGCTACTTCCTCTAATACCACGTGAGATGCTTTTACAGCAAGAAAATACTTTAGAGGCTAGGCTCTGTGGCAGCAGTGGGAAGAAATATGACATCAGTGTAATTAAACCAGCCATCTAAGCGAGACAGCTGTCCTGGAGTCTTAGGGTATCAGTATCAACTGAATTAACCGAAGGACAATATCACGATTCTTCTCTCTCCTAAGTGACGTGCGATTCAATTGAGGGGAAAGTTGGCAGGAAGTGTAACCCACCTCTCGTAATGATCTCTGCTGTCTTGTGGGCAGCTAGAGGTTGAAGGCGGTAATTTCACACTGCTGTAACGATGAAGCACGAGTGGCACCGGCTGCTGGAACACGTGCAGTGGGAGCTTGGCAGCCTCCGGAGAACCGCCTCGGCCCAGAGCCGTGGGGTTGCCAGGCACCACCTCCTCTTGCCTGAACTGCCCGCTGGCCCTCAGCCAGCAGCACGGAGAAAACCCAAGCGCCTGTCTGACGGCGATGCAGCCCTGCTGCCATTCGGAGAGGAACCCAATAAAATCCTTCGCTGGCATAGCGTGAGGTTGTAGTGATACGCTGGGATAGGAAATGCACAGTTGGAGCGCGCCTACATCTGTCCTTACCCTGGCTCTGTACTATTTCTAGCAGGAAAACGGGGACAGTCGTGTTTGGGCACATTGTCTTGTGCCTTCCCAGCTCTTTGCTTCAGTGACAATGAGTCAGAACTCGGATTCGGTGCTGAATTGCTTCGTTTGGAAGAACGTAGAAGGGAATTGGATCAGGTACCACCAAATGCAAAAGTCCCTGTTTTCAGTGGGAAAACATTCTTCCAAGTCATTTGGTGGCTTCTGTACTCTCCATTACTGTTTCTAGCTTTTGCAAAAGTGTTTTCCTGAGTCCTCCAAGCGTGATGCTGAGCTGCAGTCCTGTCCCACATGGTCTTCATTCAGGGAAGAAAACTTCCCGTCTTACCAAGGTGAAGGTCTAAGTGAAAAACACCGGTCCTCCTGGAATGTGGACTTGAAATCCAGGTTATCCATTGCAGCATGAGACTGTGAGATATATTTGTTTCAGCTTGCCCTGGGAGATGGACTGGGAAAGTAAAATTAAGCAATCATTGTATGGGAATAGAAAAGTGAAACCTGGCTGAATTGGTTTCTGTTCACAAACCGGAGCGATGTGATGCGGTTTTTGATAAATTACGTAGAAAAGCCTTTAATTTTCAGTCTTCTTACAGAGAAGAGTTGAACGGTCCAAGGTTTTGCGAGTTGAACAGTCTGAGGTTTTGTGCATTTCTTTCCTTTTCAGCTCATTCTACAGAGTTGGTTCTTGAATAGTTTTTTTTCTTGAATTAACCTAAGCAGGTTTCAGGTATTTGGTTTGTGTGGCTTTGGAAATAAAGCCGCCACATAAATCCATTACTTGTGTTAAGTGGACATTCAGAGGAGTAAGAAATATAGAAACCTTAGATTTGTGCATTTATTTGGGACTCTTGAGGTGTATCAAGACTGAAAGGAGCCTAAAAGGAGGAGGGGAAACCTGTTTCAAACCTGAGTTTCAGTGATGTTAATCTTCGTGCATCTTGGATCACTAAAGGCAGAAGAACAAAGATGGTAATGGTGCTGATCTTCACCCAAGGCATTGTTTTATTTGTTGAAGTTAAATTGGTGTTAACGAAAATTGTTCATCTGGTATTAAAAATGCCCCTGCCTTGCCGCTTCTGGCTCCTGGCAGGTCACCATCTCATTATCTTCTGGACTAGACAGGGCTTGAATTAGCTGATGCATAAACCAGGCAGGTTTCTCTTCCTCCAAAAAAAAAAAACCTATTGGCTTTTTTTTTCTTTTTTCTTTCTCTTAAGCAAGATAAAATGGCACAAACCCAGTTCCGTTCCTTTTAGGTCACTGGTTAATGTCTGAACACGCGCTCCCTCTGTACTTTCTAGAAGTCCTACATTTGTTCTAACGCGGGGAAATTCTGGCAGCCTGCTAGATCCTCCCCGGGTACCAGTGTCGAACTTTGCTCTTTCATTTCTCACCAGTGCAGTTTCATGCCGGAGCTGCCAACAGTATGTTTCTTCAGATGTCAAAGCGCCATCTTTTCCTTTTTGGTCGTTTAAAACACCCTGACTCTGGGTGTTGTCGTGGTGTACTATTTGTGCTAACCGTTGTTAAGTTCAGCTTTTTTGGATTTTTCCTGAAACGCTTTAAGAAAAGTTTGTGGTGTTTAAGACTGCTTTTATTGTTTAGGATGGGTTCTAGGTGAAGGCATGGCTGCGAACGTGGCTGGGAGGCTGTCATACGCCAGTTGCCTCTGGCAGTTCCGGAAAGGATTAATCCTTTTCACCTGTCCTGACATATGAAATGCATCTCTCTTTACCCCACTGTTCATAAGAACAGCAGCTGAGCTTTATGATGTTTTATGTACACGCAGCCTTTTTACGACAAAATAGGGATTGTTCTCCTATGCCAGGTTTGCCCGGGCTTTTGTTTTAAAACGCAGCGGGTAAGCACAACACCGAGTTGTTTAGAGCAGGGCAATGTTAACGAGGTCACTTCTGTGTCGCGGCATGACAGATAACATGCAGAGTGATCTACCAGTTTAGTAATTTGATTTGCTGGCTATTACGTTGTTGCGTAGCCGTAATTCTCCATAAGACCTTCCTTCCCTATCCTCCTTAATCTATAAATCTCTCCCACTCATTGCGTTGGTGGCTTGAGTAGTTGCTGCTTTTTTTTTATTATCCTGTTGGTATTCAGCATTTCTTTAATATGTTCTTGTGGCTTTTCCTTAATTTTTAATAATATTCAACTTCGACACTTGAAACTTCATGGATCTTTATAGTTCAGTGTGTAATCTGTCTTGTGCTTTGCTTGACAGGCGTACAAAGGCTTGAAAAAGACGACATTCCCTGTAATTTTATTTATGAGGGTCTTTTTGTTCTAGTTTTCATCACAGGGCTAGAAGCCCCACGCACCGTGCGGTATTGAGATGCTGAAGAGCTTGGTCTCATCCTCAAAAGACAGGAGAGCGGAATTTCAGCGCTCCTAATTGAGCCTGGCTGTGGGTGGGGATGGCCCCACATCCTCGGGGTGTGGACCTCTCCACCTTGGCAACTCATCTGGGAACTGGTTTGTTTCTTATTCCAGTTGTGGGATTTTTCAAAGTGGGAGCAATAGCCACAGCTGTTGGGTTGGATTAGTCACGTCTTCCATCGTGGCACGTGGGTATTGGTCTCTCATCGGATGAGATGTCTGGAAGAAAGTGCAAGGCTCTGTGACCGCCATCTTCTCTTGTTGCTGTGAGCCCCAGAGGCAGCATTTGAGTGGTGGGGGAGCTGTGCCGCAGTTTGTCCACGTTAGTGAAGTGATGAGCAAACTGAGTGGGAATCTTCATGGTCGCAAAAGGTGTTGATGGGATAAATCTGAATTTGAGTTGTGAGGTATAGGTGAAGGACGGGAGGAGGGCTGTCTGGAAAAGGGAAATAGGTACTCTGCTCAAAGGAGACACCATTTGGGATCTGAAGTTCACAGAACTTCATAGACCAACTCATTGGGAACAAGCTTACCTGGCTGAGTAGCCATCCTATGGACAGCCTGAGAGGACAGCTTGACTTTGTCCCCTTCGAGAGGGCCAACAAGGCAGACACTGTGCTTCATTTATTCTGTTTGTAGTACAGTTACTCTGTTTGTAGGACAAACACAGGTGGTAGGGGGAGGGGAGGCAGGTCTGGACACCCCCCCCCCCCAATTACGTGCTTGTTTGCTGCCTGAACCCATTGGAAATGGGTGGATTGGAAGGGAAGGATTGTTCAGTGCCTCATCTCAAAGCAAGGATAACGTCAAAGTTAGTGCACGCTGCTTGTAATGAGCCTTATTTTTTCATTAGTGCTCAGGTCTGCAAAGTCATAACCATCAGGAAGCAAAAGCAGCTGAAAGGATTTATAATTATGCTGGCTGAAAAGAAGTTTCAGTCCTTCGTGTCTTCCTCGTCTCTTTTTTTTTTTTTTTTTTTTTTTTTCCTTTCCTCTCCTCTTTTTTCCCTGGCAGACCTCCCTCCCTGCAGTGGAAAGGGCCATGTCTGACAACTGGAGAGCATGTTGGTCTTTTGCACCTCCTTAGCTACCTTTTGAGTACTTCTTGGTATGCACGTTCTCCTGTGCCTTACAATATAAATAGGCAAACTCGTATGAAGATGTAACAATTGGGACACTCAGTGGATGTACAGGAGTGTGTTGGATCATGTCCTGTATAAAAGTAACGGTTATAGACTGGTTGAACATGTGGAGTTCTTCCTTCATTGAGAGTTTAGCTGAATGCCAGATTAGGAAGTGGTCACTCTGGTTAGTGCTTCTAACTGGGGAGGGCATTTGCATAGAGTTGTTTTGGTTGGAAGAGGCTTATAAGCTCATTGTTGAGTCCAGCACTGTCAGGGCACCACTAAACCATGTCCCTCAGCACCACATCTCCACAACTTTGAAACCCCCCCAGGGATGGGGACTCCACCAGTGCCCTGGGCAGCCTGGGCCAGGCCTTGACAACCCTTGCAGGGAAGAAATTGTTCCTCAGGTCCAACCTAAACCTCCCCTGGTGCAACTTGAGGCTCTTTCCTCTTGCCGTGGCACTGGTTCCCTGGGAGAAGAGATTGACCCCACCTGGCTGCAGCCTCCTGTCAGGGAGTTGTGGAGAGGGAGAAGTCTCCCCTGAGCCTCCTTTTCTCCAGACTGAACACCCCCAGGTCTCTGGCTTCTGCAAAACTCCATAAATGCTGTGGTGGTGGTGTGATGAGCTGGACTGAGGAGCTGATCCAGGCTAGAATTATTTTATTTTGGGGTGTGTGTGTGTGTGTTTGTTTGTTTTTTCCTCTCTGTACTTCTTGATTTTAACCCGGTTCATCCCTTGGATATCCTCCTGTGTGGCAAAGGCTTCACGCCTAAAAGGGAGAAGAGTCTTCAGTGAACAGGGGCACGGGGGTGGGGAGGGATCTGATGGGCAATGTGGAAATGGCCCAGGAGGAGAAGTGTCTTTAGCTGAGAGGAGCATCTTTGAAGCACATTAGATTCCTGCTGCACGTTTTCAGGTGCTTTTTGGTCAGTGTTTTACAACCACAGGTGCCCTGGCTTGATGAGAGCAGGGGATCAGCTCCACTTTAGACTTTTGTTCAGTTGGAGCACTGAAGTGGAGCAGACATTTCATGGTGAGCAGAAGCAGATGTCTTCCCCATGGCTGTTGCAGACCATCACTACTGCTGGAATTTTGGCAGAGGTTGTGAAATTCCCCATCCATTGTACTGCTGTGATAGCAGTGTAGATAAAATGTGCCATTCCTTAGGGGTTTTTTGCTGTCTAGCGGCTCGGCTTTTGGAAACATTTTAAGGCCTGACTTGGAAGAGGATCTCGATGGTCAGAGGGATGAAGTAAATCATGCATTTTGCTTGACATGCTCTCTCTTAGTGCCACAGAAACCCTTCTAACCTCTCAAGGCTGTGGTGGTTTTGTGCTTTCCCTGCTAATGGTGCTCTCTGTCCCGTGACCAGGAGTGCCCGAAATGCCATGTCACCATCGAGAAGGATGGGGGCTGCAACCACATGGTCTGTCGGAACCAGAACTGCAAAGCGGAGTTCTGCTGGGTGTGTTTGGGCCCCTGGGAGCCCCACGGATCTGCCTGGTGAGTTTGGGGGTGTGCCTCGCTGGAAGGCGCGGAAGCCGTGATGTGACTAGTGTTGATTTGGACTGAAATTGGTGTCCCTGTTGCAGGTACAACTGTAATCGCTACAATGAGGATGATGCAAAGGCAGCAAGGGATGCACAGGAGGTGAGTCCATAATCTTTGGTGATAAGGGAGTCACCAACCCTGCAATGTGGTTTCTGTAGACCTATAAATCAACTCTGAAGAATTTCCTGGATTTGGGTACAAATCCAAAAGACAGTTAAGTTCCCCTGCAACTTTAGACTCTTGCTTTGGGCCAGAAAAGAAACATTCAAAGTCATTTTAACCCAATTTAAAGAACACATTCACTCGGACGTTATCTGTGGTGTTGCCTCGTCTGTTTTAGAGCAGCTCTTCATGTGAAGCCAGCATATTGTTGTGGGTCTGAGACAACAATCCTCATGTCCTTTGTAAAATGCAAGGGTCTCAATGTGATTCGTGAGGTGTTTAACCACAACAGGCCTTTCAAATGTAAATAAACCAGACCGTTCTCATTCTAATAACTTGGAATAGAAGAAATTATGGACGAAGGTGCGGTGACATCAAACCGTTTGGTGACAGTGGATGGAGCCAAACCCCTTTTAGTGAGGAGGAATTGGTTGGGTGTTGTGCTGCAGCTTGCACAAATCCGTTCCCTGTGTCTCTGTCAAAGTACCACTATAGCCAAGAACCGGAGTATTTTCTGCAGCCCCTCCTCCTGCAGATAGCGATTGCTTTGGCTGATAGTTCCTCCCTTTGTACATCCACAACGTACATGTTTAACTGTGCCCACGCTGGTTTGGGTTTTTTTTACAGCTGATCTGTCAGGGAGAAGAAAATAAGATTAATAGCTGTATATCGAGTCTTGGTTCTCTTGTACTACTTGGCACATGGTGTCTTTCCCCTGCTCTAGAATCAGTGTGGCCTAGGCAACCTAAGGTTGCCCTCTTAACGCAAGTAATTGTTTAATTAGAACTTCTTATTAGCCAAAAAAAAAGAGAAAATGCGCTTCTTGCTGTTTGTCATGACACTGGAAGCATTTAACTTGAATGACTTGAATTGAGAAGCTGAGATTCAAAGTCTGGCCTCTCATCTTTGTGCACAATGTCAGGGTTAATGCCGCTGTGCCAAGTGGCACCACCCAAGTCTGGCCAACATGAGAGGAGAGGAAACACCTTGGGAAAGGAAGCTCATTCTCAGGGTCAGGAAGAGCCTCATGAAGGGTTTACTTCTCTCACAGCCATTACTTTGTTTTAACTATTTGTTTTCTTTCTCCCTAATGGGAATTAACACAGCGATCCAGAGCAGCCCTGCAGAGGTACCTGTTCTACTGCAACCGCTACATGAACCACATGCAGAGCCTGCGCTTTGAGCACAAGCTCTATGCTCAGGTGAAGCAGAAGATGGAGGAGATGCAGCAGCACAACATGTCATGGATCGAGGTGCAGTTCCTGAAGAAAGCAGTTGACGTCCTCTGCCAGTGTCGTGCCACACTCATGTACACTTACGTCTTTGCCTTCTACCTCAAAAAGAATAATCAGTCCATTATCTTTGAGGTAGGAGAAAACACGGTTGTCAGGAGTTCAGATTACAGAGCAAAGCAAAATAGAGACTTAATGCTTGGAGAGAAGCTCTTGACCCCAGGTTGACCCAAAGTGAATCCGTCTTAATATTCTGTTGTGCAAATGTTAGAGGCCCTGCTGGACATCATGTAGGACTGCTGGCTGGAGGAGGTGGTAGTGAACACTGGGCTCTGATGCTGCTCTGCACGTACCAGGAGTCAGCAGAGGCTTTGCCAGTGCTGGTTTAAATAAATAAATAAATGGACACAGCACAGAGTGGGAGATGAAATGTCTTGTACTGCGCTGTACTGCTAGTAAAGAAAGGAATTCTTTTTTGGCTTGCTAGGATATTGTGGATTGAGGAAGACATCAGACGTGCTGGTAGATACACAGATTCTCATCTAATTAAATGAAGAAATGCCAGCTCTTTCAGTCTTGATGCTCAGAGCAAGCTACTCGAATGCTACACAGTGCATATCTAATCCCACCTTTTATTTCCGTACTGATTTCACTTGGGTTCAAGAAAAAAATTCTTCCTTTCCTCTCCCCCCTAAAATACTAATTTATTTATTCATGTATTGTCTTTGCAGAATAACCAAGCAGACTTAGAGAATGCTACAGAGGTGCTTTCTGGGTACCTTGAGCGAGATATATCCCAAGATTCGCTGCAGGACATCAAGCAGAAAGTACAGGATAAGTACAGGTTTGTTTTTGAATCATCCTCTCAAAGCTGCCCGAGTGCCTGTGTTGCTGTCCTGCGTGACAGGTAGTGGTGTGTCTACTTGCCAAGCTATAGTCTTCTCCAGACTCCTGTCCTTGGGAAGCTGTTTGCTCTTGGCCTTTCTACCATACATTGTGATCATCAGGCAGTCCCTGGGTGTCTGAGAAGAGCAGCAGCAGTGTCCTGTGCCAGCCCCTGAAATCGCCACCGGCAAAGCCCTTTTGCAGATGCTGGCAGTGTGGGTTTGTGTCCTTGCTGGGACCAGCCCTTGGGGAAGGTGACAGCCTGTGGGAAGAGGCTCCTGGTTCTGCCTTGCATCTGCTCTAGGTAGAAGGCTCAATCCCATAATGGAAAAATCTTGTGACCGAAAGGAATGGCTTTTCATCTGCTGCACAGAAGGAGCATGTGCGAATGGCCAGGACCAAGATGGGACCTGCATAGCAAGGGCCAATGAGCAAGGAGTGACTTGGTTGTTCTGAGCTGACAGCTTCAGCCTAGGATGAGTTGCCATAAGGGAGCACTCGGCACTTTTTATGCATCTGTTTGGTCCATTTGTGCAGAAAATGGACATATAAAAGCTGTCCTTAAAGAAGAGGGAGAGAGCAACCTGCCCAGCTGCTGAGGAGAGCAGAAGAACTGGGGTCCAGGTGACACAAATGCTTCCTGTAGTCCTGGAGGAATTGCTTTTGCACAGTGGAAAAATACAAAGCTGTAGAATGCGGATGAGTCACCGGATTATGGCTTTCATTTTTGAGGCATTTTGCCAAAACCATTGAATTTGTTAATGCCTAGTTTGGGGGGGGAGGCAGCCCAAGCAGAGTGAGCCATAGTGATTAAGGGGCTCTCGGGAGTGGAAGCAGCCATTGAGCTTTGGTGGCCCATTCTGCTGTGACCTGGAGCATGTCTGGGGCTGGACAGGACTTACCAGACCTTTTGAGATGTTTTGTAACTTCCCAATTTACTAGTGGTCTCAAGGGTATCTCAGATCAAGCTGCTTGTTTACAGAAGTCCTCTGAAGCGGGATGCTTTTCTAAGGATAGTAACAGCTCTCCAGAAGAAATTAAAACCTAATACAGCCTGAATTGCCTTAAAAAGTAGTATCCCAAACCTGCCTTCTCACTTCTGGGAAGAAAGTATGTGTCTGTCAAGCCCACACAGGTTGCTAATTAACCAGTCCAGTCATGTCTTAATCCCGTCCTGTGCAGCGTGCGCTTTGTGTACTGGTTACGATGTAATGGAGCAAGACTTGAAGCCAGGGGTGCCATTGAGGTGGGTTTAAAGAGCTCTGGGAAATTGCAGGACCTGACCTCCTAGTTCATTTGGTTCTGGCTGTTCGGTCTCTCTTAGATTGCCAAGATGTTTCTAGAAAACAGGATCAAATCCCCACCGCCACCAGCAGTAAAATCACTGAAGCTGGGGAAAGCAGAAACTTAGTGTGTTTTGCTGTCACATCCTTCTGAAAATCAAAAGCATTTTGTGTACGATGGTTTCCGTTGCAAAAGCTGAAGAGCAGCGAGAAGAGACAGGACACTTTTACTCGGATAAATCTGCCGGATGCTTGGGCATCTTGGATGCTCAGAAACAACCACTTGGTTCCCAGCAGGAACCAGTAGCTCAGCAGTTGGCTCTGGGGTTCCAGTTTCTCATGTTCCAGTCACACTGCTCTGGGCTGGGTGCTGCCAAACTGTGAACCAGCTGTGCCCTGGGCCTCGGGACCTGTTACTGAGACTTGTCCCCTGCATGCCTGAAGATGGTGTAGACTTTGGCATTGCTGCTGGAAGGGGTTTAATCCAGATGTGCCTGCTGCTAATTGATATTTTGTTCTTGGAACGGGAATATTTTAAAGGTTTCTCTGCTTTTTACCTTTTTAGTTGGCTAAATGCACCTGAAGTGACCATGGCTTCTTTTGATAGGATATCACTTGCCCTCAGTATCCTTGATCTGCTAGGACTGTACCTAACTCTGGCATCAGTTTTATTTGCGGCTTTGTCTGTTTTAAGTAAGTGTAAGGTGGGAAGACCCTGCAGGGTGTAGGACACCTTTCAGACCCTGGAGTTGTGATGAGAGGCAAAACCCGCACTGCAGCCATACCAGGATTCCTTTCTGTAACCAGCTTGACCGCATCCATCTCCACCAGGATGTTAGAATCGTGGAATTTCTATGCTTAGAAGAGGCCTTTAAGATCATCATGTCCAACTATTAATCCAGTGCTGCCAGGACACCACTAATTGATGTCCCTCAGCACCACATCTCCACGGCTTGGAAACCCCCCCAGGGATGGGGAAGGGAAGAAATTGTTCCTCAGGTCCAACCTAAACCTCTCCTGGTGCAACTTGAGGATGGTTCCTCTTGTCCTGTCTCTTCTTCCTTGGGAGAGGAGACCAACCCCACCTGGCTCCAACCTCCTGTCAGGGAGTTGTGGAGAGGGAGAAGGTCTCCCCTGAGCCTCCTTTTCTCCAGGCTGAACCACACCCCAGGTCCCTCAGCTGCTCCTCACCAGACTTGTGCTCTGGACCCTTCCCCAGCTCCACTGCCCTTCTCTGGACACGCTTCAGACTCTGTGTCCTTGGAGCAAGGGGCCCAAAACTGAACTGAGGATTTGAGGGACAGCCTCCCCAGTGCCCAGTCCAGAGAGACGATTCCTGCCCTTGTCCTGCTGGCTGCACCAGTGCTGACACGAGCCAGGAAGCTATTTTGGAGGGGAATGAAGCTCTTACCAGCACTCAAGAGGTTTTGCCCACCTAGCTTCTGGATCTTTGCTTTCCTGATACAGCTCAGCGGAGGCACCAGACCACGACTGAGGAGAGCTCCGTCCCGTTCTGGGTGTTGCTGCCACCCCCTCCTCTGGCTTTTGCCAATCGCAGCGGCGGCTTTTATCAGTTATTAATGGAGATTTCTCGGCCGCAGGGACTTTGGGGACACTTCTGTGTGGGAGATGCTAAACTTGCCTGCTGTTTTGTCATCCAGTGACCTGAATTTGAGTGACTGGAGTAACTGAAGTCTCAATTAGCGCTGTTAACAGGCAAAAAATCGAGAGTCCCTTCTTTGGGGGGGTCGGGGTTGAGGTGTGTGGTGGTGAATCTCCTCCTCCTTCGCTTAATGTAAGTTTGCGTTTCTCGGTGCTGCCAGGGCCAAGCTGCACTTCCTAAACCCACTTCTTTGTGCCGTTCCTCTTTGCTGCAGATACTGCGAGAGTCGACGAAGGGTTTTGTTGCAGCATGTGCACGAAGGCTACGAGAAGGACCTGTGGGAGTACATTGAGGACTGAGCCTGGCCCCGCATTAAATGAACTCTGAAAAACCTTTAACCATCTTGAGTGTGCTCATACGATTCAAATCCAAACCACCTCTGAGGCACTGATGCCTGTTCTGCCGCTGGTCTGTAGTTCTGGGATTCTGTTTTGTTAACAGAAAGGAAAAAAAAAAACCACAACAATTTAAGTAAATTATATTGTAATAATAAAAAAAAAAACCAAACAAAAAAGGTAGATAAACCATCCTGCAACAGTATTCTAGGCGGCCAATACGAGTGTGACAGACACACTAAAAAGAACCAAGACAACCCTCCAACTTTAACTTGTAACGTAGCTTCATTCTCCAAGGCGACTCCTTTTTCTTTTTCTATCTTTCTTTTCCTGTGTGTAGTACAGATGAAATTTAAACCAGTTTCTTGACACTGCTTTTCATGTCCAAACCAGCCATTTTGATGTACTTTGGTAAGGCTGGGGGAGTGTGTGTGTGTTGGGGGGGTGGCTTCTCCCACCCCTCTCCTCTCTGCCCCCAGGTACACAGATGAATGTGGATTGGCTCGTTGTAAAAGTGATTCTTGGGGAAGGGAGGGGGGGAGCTGGGGGGGAAGGTTACACAGCAAGGTAAAAAAAAATAAAACAAAACTTTGTATATGACTTTTAAAACAAAGAGGACAACACAGTATTTTTCAAAGTTGTATATAGCGCATATGCATGGACAAAGAGCAAGCGTGGCACGTGTTTGCATAATGTTTAATTACAAAAAATATTTATTCTTTAAAAATCTTCAAGATTATGTCTATTTGCTGTGCATTTTCTTTTTTCAGTTTGATTTTTTTGTTGTTGTTGTTTTGTTTCATTTATTTTTCCATGGGGTGGGGGATGTGTGTGCTGGTGTAGCGAATATTGCTTTTTACTTTGAATTTTTTTGTGGGGTTCCTCCTCTTCCTGCAGTTTCTTGACGTCCATGGTTCTGTGCTTTGCACCCCTCAGCCCAATCCCAACGCTCACCAGCCCCCTGTGCGTTGTGATTCAGAAGGGGTTACCCTTTGTTTTGTTTTGTGTTTCAGGGTTTTTTTTTTTCTTTTTTTTTTTTCTGTGTGTGATTTGTTGTTTGTTTGGGGTCCCCCCCCAGATTATTGCTCCCTGCCCCAACCCCCCCCGCCCATTCCCACCCATGCAGGAAGGCACTCTGAACCCAGAGGAGGAGGGTGTGTTATGGGGCTGTCTTTTTAGAGTTGTATCTTTAATTCCAAGGCAGGAAAAGGGGGGGTATTTTGCCCCACTTCTCAAAAGACGTGGTGGAAACGTTTTGGCTGTGGGTCTCTTCTCCCTCCCCCTTCCCATCTGTCAAAGGGACCGTTCCTTGCTGTTTTTAAGTTTCACTTAACATGATAACGAGTCGTAACATTGAAAAGGAAAGATGATGGAATTGTCTTTGTGTTTGTTTTGGGCTCGGTTACTGGGCATCCTGTCCTGGCGACTATCTAACACTTCATCTTAGTGCAGTAGAAGTTGAAATCACCAGGGGCTTTTTCAATTAAAAGGGGCAAGAACTAACGAGTTAGCTACTGAGTCCATCTTTATGATTTCTGTAACAAGAGCTATGTTGAAGTAAACAAGTGGTGGTGGTTTTATTAAATTTACTCCTGTATAGGAATTCCTTCTGTGGTATTTTTCGCCAGGCTGGTGTCCTCAAGGCTTTCCGCCAGCTTCCAGGGGGAAGATGTTTGCCAAGGGGTGAATACGTTTGGAGAGGATCTGGTGGGAGCTTGGAGATCAGTGCTGCCTGGTGTCAATCCCAACCTCCATGTTGTGGCTACTCCGGCTTCCCCGTGGCTTGCAAAAATTTTCCCCATCTACCTCTGAGGCGGCTTTGGAAAGCTGTGGGCTCTGCTGAAGCTGGGCTGGAAGCACCCTGTCTACATGGCCTTGTATTTCTACTCCGTGTATGAAGGATGCTGGGCACACGCCAACCCCGAGGAAACGTGCTCCATGCTGTCCATGGAGTCTTCACTCTGGCCGACTCTTGGCTAACCCTTAAAATAACGGTTACCGGAGCCCCGCGCTGCTGCTCCTCTCCTCCAGCCTCCCCGCGCTCCCGCGGGCATCCCGTGTGAGGACACCCTCCCCACTGCCACCCGTGTTGGCGGGCAGCTCTGCAGCCTTCTCTGGGGAAAAGAGAACGGAGAAATCCTCCCCCATCCCTCCCTCCTTCCACACTCGGTAGCTCTGTCCGGGGGTCGGGGGAGTCCAGCCTGGGCGAGGAGGCTGCCGGCCGCCGCCCCCCACCCCCGACACCTCAGCCAGGACCTCCAGCTTCGTTCGCGGCCTTGTTCCACCTCGGGCCGCGGGGGAACCGAACGAACGCCTCCTAACAATCATCTATTGTTATTTCCGGAGCAACGCTGTTTTCCCGGCGGACGCAGGGGCTGGGGATGCCCCGCGCCCTCCCGCCGGCTCCGCCGCCTTCCCGCCGGGCTCCGCGCCGCGCTCCTCCGGCCGTGCCCCGGGAGTGCTTCCGGGGGCGGGGGGAAGACGGGGCCGGTGGTAACCATGGTAACGGGGCGCGATGGCGGAGCCTGAGACCGCGGCGGTGAGTTCCTGGAGTCCGGCCTCCTACCCGGGGGCAGCCGGTGCCTCCCGGCAGCGCTGGGGGTGGGTGAGGGGAGGCCGGGGGTGTGGCGGGACGTGCTTCTCAGAGGGAGTTTTAAATCCATGCGCGCCTGGTAGTGGAAGTATAACGGGAATTCAGCCTTATTGTGGCTTTTCTTAAGGTAGTTTAGTGATACTTAGGCCTTTCTCAAAGGCTGTCGCGTTTGGTCGTCATGCAGAATCGCCCTGGTTCCTCTCGCTGCGGTGGTGCAGCCCCGTTTCTTATTGACAAGCGCTCTTTAGGGAATAAATAGACTTGGAATAAGGTAAAACAAAAATATTTCTCTTGTAGACAAATAGCTGATTAAAAAGTGAGGAGCAGAAAGAAGGCATAAATAGGGATAAGTGTTCTTTTTATCGTGGTGGTTAATGAAGCGCTGCAGGGATCTGTACCAGCCCTGGGTTGTTCAGTGTATCTGGAAATTATCTGGGTAAAAGGCTGGTTAGAAAGGTTTGTGGCTGGGAAATAGAAGTGAGTTCTCCTAAGGTACTGGAAGTCAAAATGAAAGCACTTCTCTGGGTAACTGTGGGTTTTTTTCAGTAAAGACTCAATTTCTGATGCAAAATAAGAGTATAAAATACAGCTATTTTCCACAGACTGGGTACATGCGTGTCCACAAGCCCCGGGCAGCATTTGCAGGTCAAGGTTTGTTGCCTGCAGTGTGATGGGATGTTCTAATGAACTTTATACATGTTTCATAATAAATATCTTTGACATTTTCCCATGTGATCTCTAATTGACATCTTAAATGCTTAAGTTTTGGTTTGTTTGGTTTTTTTTGTTTTTTTTTTTTTACAAGGTAACAATCACTTTCTAGAATCCTGATAAATAGCCGTGAGCGTAAGGGGTGGGAATGTACTGGGAAACGATTGGGTTTGTTTAATCTACACAGCAAATAGAAATGCCGCCCTAGCAGCGCGTGTCAGGGCACTGTTTGTCGAGCAGCAATGGTGCTATTTTTACACCATCTTTTGGGATTTGCTTGTTGTCCACTCTGATTATTTTCTGGAATAGATCTGCCAGAAATCTTGCCTGGTGTGTTTATTACTTTTCTGTCTTTCCAGGTTTCTTCATTGCCAGCAGCTACAGAACCTCCAAAACCCCGTCCTAAAAAAGGTTTGTTTGAAGATATGATTGTTTTTCTGGGGCAAGTTGATGTTAAGGTGTTTTTTTAGCATGTGCAGCTGTCTAGTAAGAAATATATGTCCAGTGGAAAATGATGAGACTCTCTTGACTTCAAGCTGCTGAGCACGATTGTTTTTTTCCTACTGTGTGATCAGTACCTCAGTGCTGTTGCTGGCTGATGTTCCTGGTACGGATGTGTTGGCTGTAGAGACTTTTGCACCTAAGGTGAGATTTGGGTGGAGTTTTTTGTGGATTTCCCTTTCTCAATTGTTCAAATGGCCTCATTAATTCAGATTATAACTAAGACTGAGCTTGGCAGCGTTGCTGGAACGCTGATACACTCACAGTGTCAATCAGAGTCTATTTGGGGAGGAAATCTTCCCTGTTTCTAAGTTCCTTCACATGGAGATTGCCTTGGTCAACAGTCTAGTTCCTACCTAAAGGTTCTTTGTCCCACACTCAGGCCCTGTGCTCTGACTGGCCCTAGTAAGCTGGAAAAGCCACTTTGCTTTTGTCAGGCAAACAGCAGGTAGTCACAATTCCTGGCAACAGAATTCCAGCACTAGAGCAGGATATTGCTGTCCGGGAGGCGGTGCTTGATGTAGAGCTACTGCTCTACAAGCCGTGGAGGTGTGATGGGTAGTAGCTGTCGTGCCTCCGTCCGCTCGCTCATTAAACTGCCTGTCAAGCGCCTTCCCGCTTTTAAGCGTGCACAGTTTCGTATCCGTCGTTAATATCAGGCGGTTCTGAAATGAAACGCCTCGGCAGCCACTGTGCTTCGCTGTTTAACATCTGCCGTTTGTGCAGCGGGTGAAAGCTGATTTGAGCTGCCTGCTTGTTAATCTCTCAGAAATGAGGGCAGCAAAAAGATTTGTGATAGGGGGTGATGTAACGGCATCCTTTGTGCATGGGTGTGGCGCTGGGGGCACATAAGAGAGGAGGGCAGAGAGCAAAGGTGATGTTGTGTATGTTTCTGGCAGGAAAGAAGAGCCCCTTCCCCTCCCCCCCAAAAAAAGCCCTTTTTTGGGTTTGCTTTTAAATAGAATTTTCACAGAACATCTTGATAAAGTATCTCATCATATTTTAGTTTGGCTGAGGAGAGCTCTGGTGAGCTTTAAGGAGCTGGGCAAATCTACCTTTGTTCTGTTTGAATAAAAGACTGCAGCTAAAACTCATTTTAAACCAACATTTTTAAACACTGAATTGTCATTTTCTATTGCAGCAATTTGCCTTTTTATATTTGCATGGTATTTTTGAGGACAGGAGAGCAATCCTGAAACCAACACGAACACAAGGAGCTCTATGGACCTAGAACCAGCATTTAGCCACCTGATTTGATGGCTCTTTGAACAAGCATAACTTGGAGTTAAGAGGCAGAATTTGCTCTTGAATTAGCTGCAGACCCCTTGGAGGATCTCATAGCCATGCTCAGTGACAATCATTATTTAGCAGCTGACAGACCATTCATTATTTTGTCCTTTGCACCCCGTGGGGAGAGCTGCTCTGAAAATCAATTCCCTTTGTTGCCACATCCACTTCCATAACTCTCCGTGTTGATATTTTGTCTGCGAGCAAGTGATGGTAGAATAAAGGGAGCTCTGTTCCTTGAAGCACTGGGGAGTTAATATCAGCCTGCAGAGACAAGGGTCTTAATCTCCCTGCTGCATTTTAAATTAATCAGATACTTTCCTAAATGTTTTACTGGTCTTGAATTGAGAAACGCTGCCTCCCATCTTCCCACTTTCCTTTTGCCATTGAGTAATTTTGTAGTATCTGGTAGTATTACTGATTTTGATGGAGCATAACTGGAATTTATTTCCCTTTATCGTGGAAAAAAAAATATTTAGGAAGGAAGTTCCAGGCTTGTGTCAGTGTAATAACAGCTTAGAGGTTAATGGAATGATTTTTAAATGCATTTGGTTTCCTACACAAATATTAGACCTCAGGTTTTCTGAGATACAGTAATAACAAGGTAGAATCCTAAATATGTATGTACTGCAATGAATACACTGAGGCAAAAGGAAGTAGATTTCACTTGAGTCGCTGCAAAGAAATCCATTAGACTGTGAAGGAGAATTCAGAATTGTTACCAACCACCTCTGGGTTTCCCCAAGGGAGGGTCAGGTAGATAATTTTCAAAGGGAAAATCTTCCCTGTATGAACTGTGGAAGCATTAGGAGGGATTAAGTGTTCCCCCCAGTCCTGAGCACTGGGATATTTTTTGGATGCTTTGTTGGTACATTTTTTTTCTGGTGTTCAAAGCAAGGAATTTTGCCTCATATTAACTGTCACCTTTGACTTCAGTTTCTTTCCGTTTATCAACTGCAAGATCGATTTAATATTCAGTGATGGGTTTGGGATGCGGTGGGCATTGTTTACCTTCATTTGTTGATCTCTCCTGCAAATATGTATCTTGCTCTCTCTCCGGGCTGCTCTTGCTCGTACAGATGAACCAGTGGGGATCCCTCAGTATTTTAATGGCTTGAGTGCTCTGAAGAGCAGGAACTTCGCAGTACCCTGAGGAGTCGATTCTTGCAGAGCTGATCATTTCTGAATTCCTGATACATTTTCCGAAATCAATATAAATCCATTCTTTGAGACAGCTTCAAAGCTGCCTTTGAACTCGTAAGAGTGAAGCTGCCTGAGAAAGCCAGATAAAACCAAGCCCCTTGAGTTAAATTAATTAATACTTTTAAGTGTGTCAAAAAGAAAAGGCGATGGTGGAAATGTCATGGCTGGGGGGGCAGCAAATGCAGGTCCCATATCTGTACGTACCCATTTGTTTCCCTGTAGCCATATGCAAGCCAAGATCTTGTAGACCATTTGAACCTACAGCCTCGTGGAAAGAAAATGGTTTCTAAATACTATAGATTAGTTGGTAATTACGTCATTGTTTTATATAAAAGAACGTGATATTTTCCTTTCTCCGCAGTATGGGGGTAGTAGTGCAGCGTGTGTTTTGTTCCGATACAGCTGTTAGTTTTGAACAGTGAGATTGAAAAAACCCTAAAATACTAATTTTGGGGGTAATTAAATTGTATAATATACTTCACCTCCTCCTCTTCTCTCCAAAGTAACAGCCCAGTAATCCCTGCACCACAGAGAACTGGTAATATTGAAGGTTCAGTGTGCTAGTACAGTTCTGCCCTCTCATGTGTGTACATTAATATCCCCGATTCCAGGCATGGCGAAGGCTTTGCAGACAGCATAGTTGTTTTTTCTGTCCAGACTGTAAAATTTTAGTGCTAACTTTTAAATCAGAAGATCCATTTCTAGCTTTACATCTTCTGGCAACTATCAACCTACTTCATTTCCTCTCTGTAAAGAGGAAAATCTTTATCTGCTGCTTAAGCCTGTTGCAAATTAATTGGGTGATGAAAAGTGCCATAAAAGTGCCACCTCGGGTAGACAGCGAGTGTAATCTGAGTGGGTTTGATAATGTATTTCTTAATGATCAAATTACACTGGATTAGGATCGCGAGGAGGGAGAAGTACAATAGCTCATCTTTACAGGCTCGGGCTGTACAATTGCCACGTGTTACTCTACACTGCAAGGTCCTTCTGTGTCATACTCAAAGCACCCATTAGAGCCGATTTAGTCACCGTTCTATTTGTATTTCTCGCCAATTTCATTCACTCTCTGACCTTGATTCATTTTTACACTCGGTGTCATTTGAAGGTGCTGAAAATAACAGGCGTGCTCCTGTAATTGTCAACATGCTCTGTAATTAAAAACTTGTATCATTAAGACATTGGTGCAGTGGGGACTGGCAAAGGCTGTACCGGCAAATATCCTGGGATGAACATCCTACCTGGAAAACTTCAGCCTGAGGCAACAAGTCTGGAAGAAGTTTGTGCATTTCAAAATCAGGGTCTTACCAGAGCCTGTATTCATCAGCTGAGCCATTTGCAAACCCAACTTTTATATTTTAATATAGAGATATTCTTCTAATATAATATAACATTCTTCTTGGGCAGTGGATGAAATGAGGCCCGGTTCAAGGTGTTACGCCCTCTTGAGTGGGAAGTTTCCCAGACTTCAGGGCTAGATTTGTGGTCCTCTCCCTTTTTATTTTACTTTTTCAGAGGAAAGCTTTTTCTTCTAATGATTTTTAGTTTCAATTTCTGTATAAAATACCTCATGCTGGAGACAGAAAAAGACTGAGCATAAGAATTTAAGCCAAAGGAAGGATTAGACTGGAAATCCCAAAACTATTCTGCTCCTGATACTGGAATTAATGAGAAGCTGGTTACATGGGTTATTTTGAGACTGGCAGCCGCTAGCGTTGTTTCGTTTGTGGGGGAAATGTCTCCCATCCCCGCTTTGCTGTGAGAGGAGACACTGAATAGTCACCAGTTAGTATCTCCTGTGCTATTTATAAGCTAGTTTCTTCCGAAGCCCTCTGTGAAGGTGCTCGTGTACTCATATGTTCCTAAATTTCATCCCAGTTTTATTTGTTTGAGTCAAACTTTAGGCTTGAATCAAGAAATATTAAGTTTGAATCATTTTTTTTTTTTAAGCAGGAATGATTTGGCTAATGTATGTAACACCCCCCCCATCTCATCAAACCATGTCAGGCTTGCAGAGTGGTATCTCTGCTAATGGCAAATTCCCATTAATCAGACTGGTTTGGCCACTGGGAACCTGACTGTGATGCTGGGAATTCCGGGGAGGGAGGACCCCTAGTGTGTATTTATTTACAGATCTTCCTGATTCACCTTAAGCTTAAAGTTGAGCAGCACTTACTAGAAGACATTTATATTGGATAATCAGTGTAGGTGTTTGTCTTGTAAATAAAAACATTTAAAGTTCTGAGTTACACCAAATAAAAATGTCTTAAATCAGACAAACCCTTGAAGGCTGAGGTAGCAGCATAAGATTTTTGCACTGTTAAAACTAAGAGCAGAAAATAACCTTTTTTTTTTTCCTTTCCTTCGCCCTGGTGTATAAATCACCTTTTACGACACAATTTGACCAATTTTCCTGCAGGGGGAGATGTAGAGACAGAAATGGTGCTTCCCCCCCCCCGCCCCCCCGCCCCGCTGCTCCTTTTCGGCCTCCTCCCAGTTTGTCCGACGTATCGTAAAGCTATTGATACCGGGTAGTAAGATCACACCTATGAATTACGGCTTTCTCTACAGCACTGGAATTATATATGATGAGTTTTATTAACCCCAGCCGACTGTAAATAACGAGGAACCATGTGGGTTTATTGTTTGATTTAAAGGTGTTCCAGCGGCAGCTTGCAAAAGGGAAACCGGGGGAGTAAACAGGGAGAAGGGGAATAAACAGTGAGAAGGGCTACAGCAGAAGTATCTCTGGGGTTTTTTTGTTGTTGGTTGGTTGTTTTTTCTGGTGGTTTTTCGTTTTGTTTTTTGTTTATATCCATTTGGAAGGTATTTGTGGACACAAATGCCTGAATCCTCACGTAAACAGGGAAATACAGCAGATACAACCACCGGGGTGGGGGGCTTTCAGAGTTATTTTTCATCATTACTGAGGTTTGAATACATTGCATGTCCATTTTCAAACTAGGGGTGAAGCTGGGCGTAAGAGGTCCAATGTTCCTGTAACTATTTTTCTTTCAAAGCTGTAATCTATTTATATTGCTACAGTCTCAGTAAAAGCCTTTGAGTGGCTGAGTAATTTCTTGTTCAATTTGTCTGTGCACCAGCCTGGGGAGGAATTTGTAGGATGCTCTTCTGATATGCAGGCAGGCTGTTATTTTTACATCTAAAAACCTTGATATTAGAGCTTAAAAAAATGCATTCTGTGCATTATCCATACCTTATTTTGGACAAATTCATACCTTCGTTTGGAAAGTACAATTCCCTGGCACTGGTATGTTGGTTTATAGTAGCTATTTGAGTTTGTGCCATATTATTTTAGTATTATTTTTATTTAGAAGGCACTTATTACCTCTCTGCCACTGGTTTTACAAACAGTAGTGTTAATTCCTTGCATTGGCAGCTTGTGAAGCTCAAGGCAAGAAGGAGATGAGCGCAGATGGTTTCCTCCTCACCTTCCCCTCCCTAGTAGTGGTTGTTTAACACTGCTTGGAGAGCACTGAGCTTGGTTTTGGCCCTAACCCTCTGAGGTTTGGACACTCTCCTGAGGCAGTAAGTGAATTATCTTTATGCCATTGGGAGTTTGCTGTTAAGCTGATGCCCGGGCTTACTTGATAATGGAAACTGAATCTCCAGTCAAAAAAATCAATCCTGCTTTTGTGTGTTCAAGTGAGTCTTGCCCACGGATAGGTGATGATAACCTCGCTCCCTCATGCCTTCACTGGCAATGTGCCCAGGTGTCCCTCAGAATCCTGGCTTATATCAGCACTAGTGTGGCCAGCAGGACTAGGGCAGAGATCATCCCCCTGGACTAGGCACTGTCAAGGCCACCCCTTGAATCGTTGGTTCAGTTTTTTGTCCCCTCACGCCAAGAAGGACATGAAGAGTCTGAAGCATGTCCAGAGAAGGGCAACAAAGCTGGGGAAGGGTCTAGAGCACAAGTCTGGTGAGGAGCAGCTGAGGGACCTGGGGTTGTTCAGCCTGGAGAAAAG
>JAAGNO010018100.1:9524-35303 GCA_033439905.1 Ceryle rudis
TGGTTTATTTTCATGTGGTGTTGCTCAGGTTAAAGGAAGCGTTTCTGTGACTCTTTCTAGTGATGCAAGACTTTTCCCTGAGGGTAATTTTCATTTCTTTTAGTCTGTCCTGCAGGTAGTCATATGGGTTTTCAAGAGGATGGTACAGATGTGTTATTACATTCATGCTGCACATGTGCACTGAGCCAGCCATTGCCCTACACAGCGACTGTATGTGACTGTACTTAGTTTTACACTCTGCAAATAAAATCATTGCAATTATTGGGACTGGTTGTTTAAGTTGAAATCACCTATGAATCCTTGCAAGCCTGGCACTTAAACATTTATGTAGTGTACAGAGGTTTTTCTAGCATATAAAGTAACACTTCTGGAACGATGGCATGCAACCTCTGCCGCAACCTGAGCAGATGTGTTGAAGAGGTAGGCAAAAGTCAGAGACTGGATAATTCTTCTGACTTTGTAAAAATGATGCTGACCATGGCAATAGTATTGTAGTTGGTCTAAGGGGCCGCCCTGACCCTAAACTGTGACAACCTTCTTGCACAGGACCCTTCTTCACCGGCCTGGACAGGGGACATGTGGAATTGGGACAGTCGGGGCAGTTTTCAGGAGGTCTGAGAACAAGTAAGTGCAGAGCTACGGCAGGTTTAAGTGAAAAAAAAAAAAAAGTTACTAAAATACTTCTGTTTGCTCTTTCCTCCAAGACTGCCCTTCCCTTTCTGTAATAATTTCTGAAGGACTCCGCTGGCTTAGTAGATGAACTTCTTAGCAGATGATGAACTTCTTAGCGGATGAACTTCTTAGTGGACGAACTTCTTAGCAGATGAACTTCTTGTTCTGTCTTTAAGCTTTTCCAGGCCTTTGCTGGGAAGGGGGGATGAGAACTGAGGGAGGCTGTGGTTCATTTGAGGTGCCCTCAATGGGCACTTACAATTAAGAACTGAATGCATCAGTTGCTTTAAATAGCCTGACTACAGTCATTCATAAGAATAACAAAAGGCGGCGGACTGATTAACATTTGGTCGAGTTTGAATGTTGAACTTTTTTCAGATTTATGGGGGCGAGTTAGGAAGTCTTTCTCTCTCCCACACACACATCTGTTTACAAGTTGGGGATGGCTATTTAGGAAGAGTGACACGAGATTTGGCCTGCACTGCTCAGTCCAGTAAGCTTTTGACTGTTTTAACTGCTTTTATTTGTAACTGAATTATCAAAGTGAAATGAGCAGAAAGCAGCAGCCATCTGGATTTGGGCACTTGCTGGTACCCCTTTCTGGAGTAAAATCAGTTTGAAGGAACTGCCCTGGATTTATAGCTACTGAGCTGCAGGACACAGTATTGAATAGGGTACAGTGAAGGGAAATCTCAGTTTTAAATTAATTTATAGAGGACAAAAAAGGTTTAATTTGGTGGGAGAATGTGGATAACAAACCTGCCTTATTCACTTGTGTTGCAGTCTGTGGATTAGATGGACTCCATGTGTGACTAAATATTCACGTATGAATGGCCATGGTCTGCAATCAGAATTCTGCCCAAAATGTAACTACATCTGATTGCTCTGAAAATTTTAATTATGCAGCCGTGCACTTGGGGCATGTACTTGTTTACAAATCAAATTAAACATAAATAAATAAATAAATAAAGTGTTAAGAATTAGCTTTTGGTGAGAGAGTTCATTTTGACAAGGTCTGCGAACAATTTTGGGGATTGTGCTGGTACGTTTCCTGCAATGAAAATGTTCGTGAACTGAGGCAATTTTTGAGCATGACCATTTATTTAAAATGAATGGATTAAAAAGGCTTTAAGAAAGCAGAAGGTGTGGATTTAAATGCGGAATGCAGGAATTGCTGCTGTGAAATCTATAATTCAATCTTGGTTTATCATCCTGAGCAAAAGGTGGTTTTCTAGTAACGGATTGTCAGTTTTGAACTGCACTGAATCTTTGTGTAATAAGCACAAGTAGATTCTTGTCAACTCTGCATGTAATATTTTTTCCATGGAAATGTTTTTCTATATAACATTTTGTACTGGTACCTGTAAGTTTTAACAAGAGACCACGTTTTGTGAGGACATTTCCTCGCATCACCCTTCATGAGTGGAGAAGCACTGGAATTAAAATGCTTTTGGAATTAAAATAATCCAGTTTCAGCCAAAATCTTCCTTATTTATGCAGGGCAGACGTTTATCATAATTTATTCAGTGAATTTTTTATTATTTGGGGGGGGGAGGGATGTGAAGACAGGCCTAGCAAGTCAGGGGTTATAACCCTGGAAAAAGAAGCCAGTAATTACACCTGCCTGCATTTCCCTCTGGCCACTGGTACAATTACCCATCAGGGATAATTGACAACTAGCTAATAGGATAAGCCTTTGTTTGTTTGGGTTGTTTTTGTGTGTTTTCTCCCTACTCAGCAAGGGGAAGTCTATTAACTAGTGAGGCTCCATCAGGAATGTGCTCATGGGCACATAAAGACAATACTTTTAAGCAACCTAAAAGGGAAAAGGATTTTTAAGGAACCAGGACAGAGGAAGAAATAAATGTCTTTCATCTTCTCTTTGACATGAAAATTCCCAAACGCCTTGCTGCTATAGGGCTGCTCATGCCTGGAGCTGCCCCAAAGGAGCAAGCAGCCATATGTCCTCCACCTGAGCCGGATGGCCTGAGATGGGCAACAGGTCTTCTCAGGGGCCAGCTCAACAAGCCATAGCTATCGTGTTTTCTTTCAAGGTAGCATCAACAGTAGTTGTATTCTGTGCAATGACACCATGGTGAGACAAGAGGAGATCCTTAAACTACTGCCTCACTCTAAAAAGCGTAGACTGTGTATCCTGAGAGCTCAGGGATGAAAAGGAGCATTCATCATCTTTTTTTTTTTTTTTCTTTTTTTTTTTTCCTTCCTTCCCATAGCACTGGTCTGTTCACAGCTTATGAACTCACTGCTTGCAGTTGTTACAGCAACAACTGCAAGTCCTGAGGCCAGAATCACAGTATGTTGGGGATTGGAAGGGACCTCTGGAGATCATCTGGTGCTACCCCCCCTGCTCCAGCAGGGTCACCCAGAGCAGAGGACCCAGGATGACATTGTCCAGGTGGGTTTGGAATCTCTCCAGAGAAGGAGACTCCACAATTTCCCTGGGAAACCTGGGCCAGGCTCAAACACTCTCACAGAAAAAAAATTTCTTCATTAAAAAGGGGGAAAGTTAGAGAGAGAGAATAATTCACAGCTCAGGGCATTCACTGGGATGTGGGGAATCAGAATAGTCAGCTCCAGCATTGCTGACCAGGTTTACACTTCACATCCCATTGCTGACTGGTAATATGCTCTCATCTGATGTGTGTCAGGTCCTTGTCAGACGAGGAGGAAAGGGAACATGGATCTTTCGCTTCTAGAGTCAAATGAACTGTAAAATAGATCAGATCCACACCAATTTCTCTGCATTTCAGTCAACCCCTGAAGACGAAATTGGATCCAAAATTGCAAACAAAAGGGAAATCTGTCGAAGTCAGAGAGCAGCATGAGTTTGGTCTGGGTTTGGACTCTAAAACCACCCCTTGATCAACCTGCGGATGTTCTTTATGTATTTTGCCAAATGCCTGATTACCTTTGTGCACCTTCACTTGTAGACTCTACCTCTGGCAGCTGGCACTGCAGGCAAAGTGTCTACATCCTTCATCTACCCCCAGCTGCATTTATTCAAGTATAGCAGCTCTCTCCAGATCTACTTCAGGACTCTCCTAAGTGGCACATTTCTCCTGTGCCTGTTCCCTAGTGATTACAGTTTTGTTCCTTTATAATCTTTCCTACACAGCTAGATGTCTGTATCTCAAGGTGTGTTTAAATATCTGAAGGGATATTATTAACTCGTATTATTTGTATTTAAAATATGCAAACTCATTACCCTAAATTACCCGCTGGTTTCCTGCTGAATTTAGTTGTCAGAGCAAATCCTGCTACCTGTGAAGGGGCACAAAAATTGGGTTCTAAATACCTTCTGTTGTAAAAAATTAAAACTATGAATAAGGATGTTTTAAACTCTTTAAACCATCTGCACACTGCCAGCTTACCTATTGTGCCTTTAATTTAAAAGGAATGCTAAAACGAGTGCAAACACTGAAAATTATGGCTCTGTGTGGAATACTAATCCGCAATATTTGCATGTTTCTGACATTTTAGAATTCTCCAGACTCTCGTTCCTTCAAGTTCCTGTTACGGCACTTGTGAGGACATTCCTGTACTTATGAGTAAGGAACAAAAGGTAGGAGGATCTCATCAGGGTTGCCCTGTGTGACTTTGAGAACCTCATGTGATTTTGGGATTCATTTTGTTAATCATGTGATATCGTTATGTTGATCATATCATGTCATCACATCAATCAGCACTTCTTCCCTTAATATTAAGGGAGGAGATATATAGAGATATATATAAACATTATTCCATCAGGAATGCAAGAGTATTTTCTTTAATATTTTTTTAATCATTCTCTTTCTATGTCCTAGTTCAGATCACCAGTGCAAAGGGCATTTCTTCTACAGCCGAGTCCTAAGAACAGAAAGACAAACATGGCTCTTTCGGATTTGGATAGCATCACTTGTCAATATTTCATCCTTGGAATTTAATTGCCCGTCCAACCAGTGACACAGAAAGGAGAAAGAAATGCGTCCCTCTCTTCTTGACAGGGCACTGGGGAGATAAGGAGTCAAAGTGAGCACATCTTCAAGCTTTTCATTAGGTGACTGGTGTGGTCTGGAGTTGTGAAGATGAAGACAAGGCAGGATCAGACAGTAGCTCTTTAGTCACAAGCCAAAAATAATACTTTTGGATTGTTAATATAAAGTTTCCATATCCTACATCTGGTGTGTAGGTACCAGGCAAGGACTGTGGCTCTATGTTGGTTGCTTGGTCTCGCTCTACGGTCATCAATTTATGCAACTGTTTTTCTGAGGAATCCTGTGTGTATCATAAGATGCAGGATGTGAGGAAAAGGGATCACGCTATTATTCTGCCGTTCAACTATACAGCTCAAAAATCATTCATACTGTAGTATGCAACTAACACTGGTCCTGAGACTGCTAGAAACTGTGTTTATATATGCAGAAGCCAGTTATGAGAACAGTAAAGCGGTGTCAAGCCGTGTTTGGCAGTTACATTGGCCCTGCTTGGCTGAACTGAAGCTTCTTGCCTAAAGAACAGCTTCCAAGTTGGAATAGAAATGTTTATATCTGTTCTGCCCTCGCTTTGCATAGATATAAATGATGATAAAAAAGAAAGGCAAACCAGACTCATTCTTTTGGAACTTATTCTGAATGCTAAGTCCACACAGCTGTAAATATTCCTCATTTTATTCATTTATTTCCACTGCAGAATAACCAATGACTAGAACTGAAAAGGCATTTTACCAGACCTTATCTTCATCATCCTCTCCACTAGTTCAGAAGGATGTGACTATAAGCAATTAACATTTTGATGCACTTCGCCACACAATTGCTAGCCTTTATTTTCTTCCCATTAAAATCAGTGGCTCAGTTTACAGATGGCTTGGGTTTTTTTAATCTGATCCTTCCTATTCATATCGTAATGAAATCAATTCAATTAACGCCATCTTGAGTGGAGGGGAATATAAACTATTAAGTAGTGCCTAACTTAATAACGAACTGTGGCCAAACACTGGGGGGTGGGGGGGGGGGTGTCAGCGTTGCTTTTTGATATATCAGAGACAAAAATTTTTCAATTTGCTGTTGCTAATCCTTGCTTTTTTGAGCAATGCAGGTAATTAATAAACTTCACTTAGCTGTTGGTATGGGTAGTCTCTGTGTTAGGATACTTGGGTCCAGAAAAGACAGCTTGGCTTTGGGGTTTTTTTCTGGGGAGGGATTGTTTTCTTATTTTGTGTTTGGGCTGGGTTTTGTTTGGTTGGTTCTGTTGTGTTGGTTGGGGGGGTGGTGTTTGTTTGGTTTTATTTTGGTTTGGGTTTGGGGGTGTTGTTTTGTTTGATTGATTGATTGATTTTGATTTTTGGCTAGTTTTTGAGGCTTTTTTAACTTTGAATTAACCTTGCCTTGTGTAGAGAAAGAAGCACAGAGCAAATACGTTTGAATTCTGCAGTACTTCATTGTGAGTAAATGAATAGCATGAAAGAATAGCACAGAAACCAGTGAACCTGAGGTAGACTTGAACTTTCTGGACTTCTTTTGTTGCAGATTTCTTTTCATTACCATGGAAGGCATCTTACTGTTGGCGTATCCTCCTGCAGTCACAATAACCACCCTGAATAGGCTCCGTCACAGCACTTGAGTGGTATCAGACCTTTGTTAACACTGTAGGCAAAATATTCATAGACTTTGACAAAGATAAGAAATTTTCCTTCCCAAGAGTGAAGAAAATGCTGGAGGGGAGTGTCAGACATGAGAGATGCCTGGTGTTGGGACACAATTATTTAGGGAATTAGCAAGTCTTCACTCCTTCCACCTAACATGTTTTCTCCAGTGTCTCCTCATCCTGTTCTTTTCTTGCCAATCAGTGTAAAAAGAGCGAGGAGCATGACAAATGTCTTTTCTTCATTTTTCTGTCATTCTCCTTTGCAGAGAAGAAAATCTGTGTGCTCAGACATTCTGGTATTTTGAAAAACAGTGATGTAATAGATAGTAATAAATTTGCCATGCCTGAAATCTTATTTTGAAACATGGCATGGTTTACTATTTTAGTAATTATGTGGAAAGTATGATTTTTTTTTTTTTTTTCAGAAAAAGAGAACAGATAAACTAATCAAGAAAACTGAGTTAGATAATGCAAAATATTTTTTGTTTTCAAAAGTTCCAGCAAATCCCAATGCATAACTCAGAATAGTGTCACTGGTGGGCATTTCGAGAGGCAAACACACAAAATAGTCCTTAATTGCAAACCCTAGTAAAATCTGGGATGGACATGAGCTGATTTTCAGTTTTATCATAAAATAAAAGACCCACAGTCACGTGGTCTTGAATATTTTGTTTGGAATGTTTCATTGCCAGAGGGGAGAAAAAAAAAAAGGCTAAACAGCCTGTTCAATTTAAATCAATGGAAATTTTCCCAGGGACTTCAATGGAACCTCACATGGGCACGAGATCTATGAAGATGACTGGAAATGGTCCATGGAGAATTTTAAGGCAGGCAGCTTTGAACTGGGTATGAAATAAATGGGAAAGCAGTGTAAGTGTCTGCCAGTGGGCCTGTGATAAGCAAATGTGCAAACACTTCCTCTGATAGCACTGGAATTAGCTGCAATTAAGTCTGATTTTGACGAGGAACACATTGCATTTCCAGTTCATCACAGCGAGAAACATTTGTGTAAAATGACAGCTGCAGCAAACTGTTTATGAGTCTCTGCAGGCACTCCCTGAAGTTGGTGAGCTACTTTATTTGTGTGCACAAAGCCAGTGGAAAAGTCAAGCTTCCAAGAAGGGGAAGAAATTGGGACACGCTAGAGCAAAGCCCAGTAAACCACGGCGCCATCTTTAAGTTCAGAGCATTATCTTCTGCCCTAGTGCACGCGAGGTAGCCCTGAGGTTATGCAGATGTCTCCAGCCCACCAGCTCTGTCACCTATGCATGACCCGTCTATAATACTTGTTCTACTAAAACTTGGTGAAGACTTTAGAAAGCTGAGGAATACCCCTAATGGAAGCATTTGATTATTACTTTTTTCACTCTTGTTTTTGCACGTATCCATTTTTGCCTCCTATTATTATAAAAGTAGAAAACAGCAAGTCAGGAGAGCAGTTCTTTAGCTACAGACTTGGACTGCAATTTTTTACCAAAAATGAGTTTGATGAGAATGGTGAGAAGCTGAGAAATAAGGAAGTGTCAAAACCTCTGCGAGAAACAGAAAGGAAGAGGAAATGTGGAGGGCTGCAGACTGAAATGTGACAGTGTCCCAGGATATCCGCTGTCTTCGGGGGATGCTGTTTTTAGGGCAATCCCTGACTTCACTGGTGACTGTTGTTTGTTTGGAGGTTTTTTTCTGTTGTTTTCAGAATTGTGCTCTGGCTCATTTAATGGAAAAAATCAGATTCGACTGACACAGGTAGGGAGGCAGACACTGGAGCATTTCTGTGCACTATAAAGGTGGTGTGCACTGTAAATATGGTACTAAAAGAGGAACATTTTCATTTTTCTTCTCTCTGTGGCTTTGTTTCTCCTCTCTCATCCCTATTATCTATTATTTCAGTGTAGGTGGGATGAGGTTTTGCCTCACTGATTTAAAAACTGCTCTGTTTGCATGTTTCTGCTTATGCAGTGCTTAACTTAGGGGATAGTATGGATCCCTTAAGGAATTCCCTAAAAGGCAACCTTAATTAATGTTACCAGCTGTATGGAAATGTGTCTGCCCCTGGCAATGTAGGGGAATGATGCCGAATGGTGACAATGCTGTCCTCCTCCTCTTGAGCATAATAACTCTTAATCTTTCCTATTTCAGCACATGGAGGTGCTGAACCCGTCTCGTAACGAAGCGACATTGCAATGCCTTTGCTGGCCCACGTAAATTATATTTGTACCAGTCATTTTCTCAGAAGCTGTGTTTTAGGAAAAGGTGAAGTCCTACTTGCACTTAATAAAGGCTGTAGACCACGGTGATCATCAAAGGTGTCCTGATTTTTAGAAAGCCTTGCAGGAGGTAACTGAGCCCTGGTATTTGTAGTTAGAATTTCACAGAAATGAGAGCAGTTGAAATATGTGTTATGAATATGTCCAGGACTAGCTGTATAGTGCTACTGGCAGGAAGGCTTATCAGCATAGGTGAGTAATAGCTGGGGAAGTTTGCCCAGCCACTGTAACTGATTTCTGCCCTCAAGGTACTTGTCAGAAAATATTGTCAGCTCGTTGCACTTTGCAATGACAGGATTTGTCTTCATCTCCCCCCCAGATAATGTGCCTGTGTAGATGTGTGTGCTTTAAAACAGGAGGAGGGTATTTTATTTTGTCTCACAAAGACTAGGTCAGTTCATTGTTTTCTTTTTTTTGGAAGAAGATTGTCAATAAAGTGATGTTGACGAAGCCCAGACTGAGCCTCCAGTTGGTTGGGTATTTTGGAGCTGCGCTGTGACCATGCAACAGTCAAGTTTAGGTTTGAATGAACCTGCTGACACCGGGTGATCTCTTGATGTCCTTATGGTACCATTAGCTATTCACTCTGTCCCTGCTGCTGAGACAGACTTGTTTGTGTGTGGTGATGCTTTTGTTCACAGGTGGCTTTTTGTTGAGAATATTTGCTGTTTTCTACTCATTAATCCTGTTTCTTTTTCTTTGCCTTTCCTACCCATAGTAGTGCCTTGCCCTTGGCTTCTGTTGTGTTACAGGGGTGGGCTCTGCTGATTAAATAGGGATTGTTCCAGACTTCCCTTATCATTGGGCTATACATTTTTGTGTGTGGAGAATTTGTGGTTTTATGGATAGTCCAAACTGTTCCAAAGGTGTGGAACAGACTTATTGCTGTCATAGATCTTGCAGGAGTTTGTATAAGCTTTAATTCTCCATGCCATGGAAGTCCTAAGGAAGTCAGAGACTGGGTATGTCATCCATACCTGTGGACATGTGCAAATCTGTGTTTGTATTGTCAAAAACCTGTATGTGGATGCAGTTATTCTTTAGGCGATCTTAATTAATTTGGGCAGCTAAAGCTACCCACACTGAAGCTGTTTGCCAGGATGAGCCATGTCTCTGCTAGGAAGGTGGTTTAGGACAGTTTCATGGTTTAGACAGCCCTGACAGAAATGATGGGTTAATACGATCACCAGAGTTTCATGCATTTGTGCACATGATTTAATCTACAATTTATGGTCTGTTCCCAATTCTGCAGCAGCTACAGGCAGAAAGAAAACTTTTGTTTCTAGCATTGATGTGTTTAGGAATTGCTCAGTGCTTCCCTTCTGTAACATACCAGTGTGAAAACCACCGGGGAAAACTTCATCTACAAATAGCTGGAGAAGAACATGGTCACTGCTCTCAGAGGTGGCCCTTCTCCCTTCCTGCAGAGTGAGCTAAGACCAAAAGTTCATGCTCCATATGGCTTCCCTGCAGACCTATGGTACTTTCATGAGTTATTGCAAAGCTCTTCTAATGTAAAAGGGTCATGGAGGGTCCTTGGTGAAGGTGTTGAGGAGCATTATAATAAAATGCCTTTCAGGGGGGTGTAAGTAGGAGCTTGATCCCACTGCTTTGATTCAGTGAGATTACTCAAGTGAGGAAGAGCTTTAAGATTTAACTTTCTTGTTTTGCAGTGGCCATATAATTGTATGTGTCTTTCGGAAGGAGGTCTGCCAAAGTGACATTTAAAACAGGAAAGTTTTTCCTAGACTGAAAATATCTTGGCAATAATAATAAAAAGAAAAACAAACCAGAAAATTAAGAAATGCTGACGTCCTGAAGTGAAAAAAAACCCCACACATTTTTTTGACAAATCTCTTCGCCTAAGCCATGCAAGGTAGCTCTTTCTTGAGAGATACTCAGCATAAACCCCTCAGCAGGAAACTGATTTTTGTCTGGAAATGTTGATTGCCTTTTGAAAACTTTTTTTTTTTTTTAAAGTGCCTGAGATGAGGTCACCCATTACAATTGTCAAGCTGGCACCATAATTTCAACGCATGCCATGTGTACCTTACTTCTCAAAGATACATCATTCACTTCTCCCTAGTATTTTTTTTTCTCTCAGTGGAAAGAGGGAAGGGCAACAAAGCTGGTGAAGGGTCTAGAGCACATGTCTGGTGAGGAGAGGCTGAGAGGCCTGGGGTTGTTTATCCTGGAGAAAAGGAGGCGCAGGTGAGACCTTCTGGATCTTTACAACTCCCTGGCAGGAGGCTGGAGCCAGGTGGGGTTGGTCTCCCAAGGAACAAGCAACAGGTCAAGAGGAAATGGCCTCAAGTTGTACCAGGGGAGGTTTAGGTTGAACACTAGGAAACATGGAGAAACTCTGGAGAAGACTGAGAGGGGATTTCATAAAAGTTTATAAATATCTGAGGGCTGAGTGTCAAGAGAAAAGGGACAGCCTCTTCTCACTCATGCCCTGTGATAGGGAATGGATGTAAGCTGGAGCACAAGAAGTTCCACCTTAACATGAGGAGGAACTTCTTTACTGTAAGGGTCACAGAGCTCTGGAATGGGCTCCCCAGAGAGGTTGTGGAGTCTCCTCTGGAGATTTTCAAAACCCGCCTGGATGCGTTCCCTTGTGACCTGTGCTGGATTATATGATCCTGCTCTGGCAGGGGGGTTGCACTTGAAGATCTCCACGGTCCCTTCCAACCCCTGACACCCTGTGATACTGTGATACATTTCTTCCCAAAAAGAGTTGTCAAGGCCTGGAACAGGTTGCCCAAGGCAGCAGTGGAGTCTCCATCCCTGAAGGGGTTTCAAAGCCATGGAGATGTGGTGCTGAGAGACATGGGTTAGTGGTGGCCTGGCAGTGTTGGCTTAACAGTTGAACTCGATGATCTTAAATATCTCTTCCAACCAAAACAATGACATGGTTCTATGATTCTATGTTATCAGCCTTTCTAGGAGTGAGAGCACACTGCTTGTCTTTCTTACAGCAGTATTTTCATGATTGCTGCTCAGTATCACTCCCCGTGAAATGTCCTGAATTTGCTCAAGGTTGATGAGAATTTTATGTCCAAAAAAAAAAACCACCAAACCCGAAACCATAACATCTGGTCATCTGGGGATGAGAACAGGTTGAGTATTTGCTGTATAAAATCACATCACTACACAAATTCCAATTTTACCAGCATAATACTTTTTGATTTGTTGAGGATGAGACTGATGTTAAAATATTTTTAAAGGGAGAAGATGAGCTGGTTCACAAAGCCCGAGCATGTGGCAGCACAGTTTTTATTAGTAGCTTCAGGTTACCTATATTTTTTTTCTTGTCAATTTATATGTTACTCAACCCAAAGTGTGTGATATAATCTGTTTGTAAATTCACGGAGAGAATGAGAAGTTGGCTTCAAACTATATCTCTGGGCTTCAGAGAAGGACGCTTGCTCTGGCCTGGTGCAATGTTTTTCTTTTATTGGCGGATCTGAGCTTTAAAAGTCTTGGTTGTAAAAGGCATTACTTAAATCCCATTTTCAGTGTTACTCACTGTTATTTCTAATGCTATTATTGGATGCATAATATTATTCTTACTTTAGACAGTTAGCAATCCTAAATACCACTGTCACATCTGAGCATGAAATGTTAACATACATATTCAGTGCCAGATATAAGCAATTTGCATGTTTAAAACAGAACTCTCTGATACTTGTGATAATCATTACTCTTAGCTCTAAAATATCCAACTGCTTAAAAGACAGAGTTCATTAAGTTAATTACAAGTTCTTGATGGCAAATCGTCTTGTTGGCAAAGTCAATCTCTATGGGAAACCTAAACAGCTGAAATGTAATCAGATGCTGCAACAGAAAGTGGTTGAAAAAGGCAAAGTGATTGAAATGAGCTCATTTTTAAACTCAAAGCAAAGGCAGTGTGTGCCAATTCTGGATGCTCTGTGTCTTTCCTTTAGTCAAAAAATTGATTTTTGTGTATTGTTTTTAAGTCGGCCAGTACAATAGGTAATTCATCATCACTGTGAGATATAAACTCAAGCAGTCTCCAAAAATAATTGAATTTTGCAGAAATTCTCTAAGGGGGTGAAAAATCCATAAGAGCCATTAAATTCTGCTCTTTGTAGAAGGAATCTGAAATATTGCAATTATGATCCAGTAGAAAAAACCCTCTTTAATTTTAGTTGCTGAATCTAGCAGGAATAATTTGGCGTTTTGCTATGCTGTTGTACTCTTTCAATGGAATTTGTATGAAAAAACGCGATAAGACATATCAAAAGAAGTAATTTACAATGGAAAGGGAAAAGTTGTTTAGGAATACCACTCTGACAAATGCAAGAGATTTTAGTATTGAACTGGAGCTATGCTTGCCTCTGCACCTGAGTTGGTAGAATCTAGGTTTGAGCTCTTTATCCAGTAGATATCTCAAGGGTAGAGTAAGTATTATGGAAGAAACTTTCCAAAACACAAGAGGGAATTAGGACTGCATCTTCTAGGGATTTTGTTCCTTTCCTGGAAGCTGTTGGATTTGACTTGCTCATCGTCTTCAAAGACGGATCAAGATTCTTATTAATGCTAGTGTGCATAGGTAAGACTTCAGGTCTAGTGGTCATGTACTGAACGTTTGCTATCTAGGAGAGGTATCACAAGATCTTGTAGTGCGTGCTCATGAAATGCTCACAAAGATTAGGAAATGGACCTACGGTTTTATAAATGGACTTACATTGGCATGGGTTAAATGTGTAAATAAATAGACATGGCACAGTAAATAGATCCTCTGATAATTTATTACAAGCTAGGGTTTTTTCTTTCTGTATCCATAATAGCATGCTGTAAAGTAATAGATCATATCAGATGAAGCCGTAACATGACAAGATGGATTATTTAATACATTAAATGATGCTGTTCTGTGTACTGTTGTTATCCAAACTATATTAAAAAAGAAGTATCAAGCAGTATATTTTTTCCAGTCACCCTCGTATGCTTGGATCTGGCTTAGTAAATCTACTGCATCATTAGCTTCTGCCTGAATTCAGCTTTTAGAATGGCTTACAGTTCTGAAAACATTTCATTGTAAATTGTCAGTTTATTGGTGTTTCCTAGCGAAATAATAATTTGGGAACAAAGGAAAGAAGCAACCATGCTGTTTAATAGGATTTGCACCCGGATCTAGCAGGAAAATTGGGTTGTTTCAGTTTACGTGCAGATATAGTTTTGTGTCGGTTATTGAGATGTTTCCTCTTGACTGCCACGAGGGTTTTCTTTCTGTTAACCTCTTGAGCGGCATGAAGTAGCAGCACTGCAGTGGGGGTTCTGCCCTGTACCAGCACTTGCCCCTGCTGACGGACAGGTAGTCACTTCTGTCATCCTCTGACCATGCTCCATGCTTAGTTCTTGGTGTAAACACATTTTAAAAAGCCGTGGAGACATGGGCAAAATACTCTGCTTGTATTCAGTTTCTTGGGACAACCTAACCCAACCCATCCATAACCTCACTGCTCAGGGTACAACGTGTGGGCTGTCTCAGACTCATGAGAACAAACAGCATTACACACAGATTTCTGATCATGCCCCTTACAGCAGCTCTCCAGAGATTAATGTGATCTGCCTTGTGATATGTTCTCTTTCCGCATGGAAAGTAAAAGGCAACTTTAAGTCTCTGTAACATATGAAGGTATTTATCCCTATTTTTTTTCTTTCCTGAGCTGAAATAGAGCAAGCAGTTTACTCCAGACCTTTTGAAAGCACACAAAACAGAGTTCTTCTCTGGACAGCTCAAGCCAGTATTTGAGGCAATTAAATGTCCGTATTAAACTTCAAGGACACCTTAGGGGTTTTTTTTGTTTGTTTTTACAAAAGTGAATAGCAAAAAGTCTGGGAGTAGACAGAGAGGGATTATTACTGCACTGCTCGGGGGGATTTTCTGAATACTGACAGAGTCCCTGAGAGATGAGGAAAGGTTGTGCTGGGTCGGTGAGTACAGTTGCTCACTTGCAGCTGAATCGATGCATCCCTGATGCCTCCTGACAAGCACACGTGTGCACTACGAGTCAGTGATTCCTGTTGTGACCTACAGCTTTTGATTCCCTGTACCTATGGAGACGAGACAGGTCCTTCTCACTGAGCTGGATGATGACTGAGCATGCTTGCCAGGTGGGAAGGAGGCCAAGAGGAGAGGAAGAGAAGACAAGCTGAATGCCTAGGGGTGTCTCAAGTGGCAGCTGCAGCCCAGGTAATTGAGAAGAACTATGAAGTTAGGAAGTTTGAGAATTCCATTAAAATTCCAAGAAAAAAAAAGAAATTTTATGAAAAGTCTGAAGTAAGCAAAACTCTTGGAAGCCATGAATTCAGGTGTAATGGACAGTCATATTGTATATACGGTGTACAGCCTTCTCCTGCCATTGTGCTCATTGACCTTGCTCACAGTATTGTCTCCGGAGATGTGCCCATGCCCTCACACCTATGTACATTTTAATTTTAGCACTGCTGTCAGTGCTATGCCTTTAAAACACCTAACAACTGCAAGAGAGTTGAAGTCTAATCACCTCAAAGAGGGTAGTAAGGGACAAAAATGTTACTGAAAAGTCTTCATGCGCCTGACTCAAGAAAAAGCAGAATGTCTCCTGTTGATGTGAATAGCCCTGGATCAGCCCTTTTTCCCTTTTTCTCATTCTCTTCTCTCCTGGTTCTTATATAATCAAGTTGATGGGTTTTTTAAAGGCTTGTGCTCATCCCTTGCAGGATTCAGATGTCTACGCTTGCTCCTCCTTGGCTTGCATGTGGCTGGACCCCTACGAAGGCACTCAGGTTAGTGAAGCAGGAGCTGCTGCTCTTGCAGTAATTCATCTTCAACTGGAAAGATGTTTGCAAAGGGGTTACTGGTACCCTGAGACAGCTGCCAGAAAGGAAACCTGCCGAGGACAGAAAATTGATAGGTACATTTTCAGAAATTAGGGATGGAAAGAATTTTCTAATGGGTAACGTTTGATTTGGGTTGTTCATCACATCTGACTTTGCAAGAGTTTTCTGTGCAGCTAGTCTCTGATTCTGGCTGTGGTTTTAATTGATGGGCTGATTTAAGGCCCATTTAAGTGAAGGGGATTAAATTTAAAGCCAGGTTGCATTAGCTCCTGCTTGGCTCCCTGATCACATTTGGTAATATTTAGCGGGAACACATTGCTACTAGTCTGTGCTTGGACGTTACTGATACCTGAGGCCAGGGCTTCCGAGCTGGGTATTGCTGTCACCAGCATGAAGATGATGCCCCAGTGGTTGGGTGTGGTTACCTCAACTCTTTTAAACATCAGAGTTTCTAGTGTGAAAACAAGACTGCAGAATTGTTGGTTTTCTTTTTCACAGCCCACTGGCACCTGCAAGAAATTAGCTGTCAGAATATGCCACGATATTTAATTTAATTTTAACCCAGACATGGTACCTAAGGCAATATTCACTGAGTTTGATATTAACTTCCCAACTTTTCCCTAATAACAACTGGTTCACTGCGTTGCCCTCCTTGCTGGCCACAGCAGGAGAATGGGGAGAGTGAGTGCTAGTAATACCATTGATTTTATGAAGTGGAAACATCTTTATTCACAAAGGGCACTGTGATCATAAATTTTAGACAGTGTTGATGGGGGATATGAGCTGAGTTAGTAACCTGAGGGTAGAAAGCACATACTTCTAGCTATCCAATACCCAGCTGAGCTTGGTTTTTAGACGATGAAGGTTCTTTCTTTATTAAAGGTATGAGCTCTTTTTTTTTGCTTTTTCCAAATTTCTTGATGACTGCCTTGCCTTTTATTTTCCTGCTGCTTCTATCTTACAGCATTTTGTGTTTGTGAGATGCATTATGAGGGGCGGGATTGTCTTCCACTGAAGAATTATCTACTAGCCAATGTTGAAAGAAGGATATAGGATTTCATGGACCAGTGAACTAATACGATGTGAAATCCTATTTTGCTATCTTCCAAGTGTCTACAGAATTCCAAGTTAATGTACTTTATATTATATGGTTGCCACCTGTTTATATTATCAGTAGTTTGAATATTTAAGCATTACACACTCCATTTCCTACCAATTTGTCTGTATTTCAAGAATGGTTTCTCCTAGTGTTCTTGTAATATATTTTTTTTTTTCTCCTTTTTCTCTTCAAAATGAATATTGTGGCCTGGCAAGATTACATTTAAATTTTCATTAAAAAATTATATAGTTCACAGCACAGATTTAATTGATCACACTCTTACCTGGTGTAAATCAACACAGTGACATTAATTCTGACAAGATTTCTCACCAGCTGAGGATCTGTTTCTATGTATTTTTGTGTTATTCTCAAAGCCCAGAAGAGCACATCTTCAGAAACTATCTTTGAAGCTGGTTCACTTTTAACAGTTCAAAATCGCATTTCATTATCATAGGCACATTTGAGAAACATCATAAATCTCACATAAACAGCCTATAGTTTCAGTGCATACATTTAAATATATGATGATCCAAGGGCCTATTGCAGGCTGGAGCACAGACATGTGGGTGGGTGTAAACACATTGACTCCTACGGGGTCGTTGGATCATTTCTGCATCTGGACTAATAAATGGCAACTGCAGTTAATGGAGAACAATGAATCTTGGAACAAAGGGGGAAAAAATAGCGCATCTGCTAAAAGGAAAGATGTTTCGAATACTGATTAGGAGAGAGATCTGGGAGTTGTTGTAGAAAATCTCTAAAGCATTCAGCTTAATGTGCAACTGCAGCGAAAAGGGCAAGCAGAATGCTGGCTTGTATTGCTAGAGGAAGGCAATATAAATCAAAGCAGCTGGCTTTGTTACTATCAGGCATTGTTTTGACATCACCCAAAGAACCGAACTTTATTTGCTATTGGCCACTACAGCTTCAGAAGAATGTATTTTTTACTGGAGGGGATTTTCTGTATAGCAAACTAAATTACCCTTTTCTGCATTTTAAGATAACGCAGAGAAAGAAATAGAAAGAAAAAAAATAATAAATCATCTCATTAAGAAGTAAAGCATATACTCCAATTGGTGCAATTGTTTGTTGCCAAAGAACAGCCTAGAACTTAACCTGAGCTTCAGTTTCAGGGAAAGAAAAAAAAAAAAAAAGAGGATGTGGAAATATTACCTAAAACATGGTGAATTCAGCTTGAAAAATAAATGTTTTGTTGAACATCTCATTTCATGACAGCTCTAAACTGATGTGAGTTATCGCTACAAAGACAGCAAATGATAGAGGAAAATGTAACTGCCAGTGATTGAAAAGCACAGACATGACATGCTCTGTGCTCTTATCTGCTTGCGAGCATTTGAATTTAGTTATGTTTTAATTTTACAAGGTTCTCAGCAAAACTGAAGGAGACGTTATGCTTCAAAAAAAAAAAAAGGGAATACAAAACTTCCATCAGAACCCCACTGCAGCCTTTATGGGCTGTTCTCTGTCAGCATTGCCATGGCAGTTCCTTGCACAGAGAAGTTGACGATTCAGCCATAAATAATCCCTGCTAGCTGGAAATCTGGTATGCAAAATTCTAGCTAGAATACAACCATAGAGTCTGTAAAAAGATAAGTAAAGGAGGTATTTTAGAGAACAACACAAAATTGCCACTTCTGTTATATTCAGTGGGAATATCTGAACCTGACAAAATATTTTTTTCTTGGTTTTGAAAAAAGATCTAGAACATTTATCTAGTTTTCTCCTCTATATGCTTGGAATTTGAAGTTCCTCCCATGAGATTATTAAGAATGACTCTCATTTCTCCAAAACCTTTTCCAGAATCAGTGGGAAGAAATAAAGTCAGGTCAGGTACAACACCTCTGAGCACTCTTTGTGGTTGCAGTGATGTTTGCAGCAGAGCCCTGAGAAGACCAGGAGCCCTGGCTTGCTTCCCACTCCCTGGTTAATATTCCCATTGGGCCATTTCTAACCAGCTTCAAATGCTGTCAGAACAACTCAATATCACCACAAATTTCCAACAGCCTCATAAAAAGGGGGCAGAGCTATTCGGACCACGATGGTTCTGGATATAAACCTACCCTTAACCAAAAGGGACGGGGGGAAAAAAAAACAAACTTATTGTGTAGTGAAGTCATTTTTTGCTTGCTAATAACAGACTTCGAGTCCTTTTCTCTGCAGGTTTTGGAGCTGGCTGAGCAGACGCCTGGTGTGAACATGGAGCTGGCTATGCAGGTAGTCCCGTGTTCATGTGTCTTAGTCATGTGCTGTGGCTGTACTCCTTGTTCTACCTAATTATTATTTTCTTTATAAAGGTATCATGCAGCCTGGTGGGTAGGAGACTGGATCTGGGGGTTATCTGGTCTTAGTTCCCAGCTCTCACTGTTTCATTGTTTCACTAACACTAGTTCTCCCACCTGCACGATAACCAGTCTAACTTTGAGCAAATTGTTTTGTTCCCCGTACCCCAAAGTAAACATCTGTAAAACGTGGATAATAGTTACTTACTTTGGAAGTACCTTCAATGAGGAACACTGTGCAAAACCCAGGATTTGTAGCTACTAGGCGTGTAGACAGGAACCAGCTCTTACAATAAAAGCTGCACATAGTTCTAATTACAAAAAATGTATACGCACACTTGTTATGGGAGGCTTTCTATAGATCAGTATAAAACATCAGCTGGTCTGACTGGGACAGAAATTCCATCATTCTTATCCTCAGGGCCATGAGCAGGAGTTCGCTCAGTTCCCAAATCTCTTTCCATTCTCATCAGAAAAGAATTCAGAAGAAACATTTTCAGGCTGTGATGACCTGTCAGAGCAATTGAGGTGATGATAGTCAAGAAAGATGCCTTCTTACCTTTCTCATTAGCCCTGTCCAGTTCAGCATGGGTGATGTTCACCTTCTCTGTTATGTCTGTGAGAACATGATACAAACTGATAGTCAAACTCTAATCTTGGGAAATAGTTTCAGTCCCTTGAGCCTGGTACAGTGCAGCAGATCCTCAGGTAGTCCAATGCCAGTTGAACTCCACTGACTCCAGTGTATTCTTCTAGACTCATCCCTTTGCTCATTTGCTGGTTGGACTAAATGATCCTTGAGGTCCCTTCCAGCCTGGTATTCTATGATTCCAGTTGTGTGCCTTATCTAATCCTTACTTTGTGGGAACTATATTTTTAAGCTTGTATTTCTGCATCCCTGATGGGCTACCAGAATGTTTCAGATGCTGCTGCATGTCAAGGTCTCTCTGCATGTTTCTTAGCACCCTGACTTGCTATGAACAGTGCTAAACCCTTTTCCTCAGTGAATTTATTTCCTGACATACAGACACAGGAATAGATTGAACATCACTATAGATGGCAGTGTGTGTGCTTCTTCATAAGGATTCACAGAATGATGGCTTCAGTAAAGCATAGGAGGTGCTTCCTGCAATAATCTTAGCACTTAAATAGTTACATGTATACTTTCTTTTATCAGACCAGTATTGTTTCCCAAGGATGCAACCAACTTGTCAGCAGGCAACGTCATCCTAGGAGTTGTATGTGAGGGCAGGTAGCAAATGAGAAATCTGTATCAAGTGTATTTACTGAAGGTGGATTCCTCACTGGGAGTTTCTCAGCATGTGCCACCCTCACTTCCAGGGGGTATGGCCCTACTAATGTTCCTCTGAAGCAGATCTACTGTCCAGAGGCAAAAATCAACCTTTCATGGCTATGTGGCCCCAGTGACAGTCTGGGACCCTAGACTACATCTGTGCCAAATACAAGGATACTCTCAGCCTCGTCAACAGGACACTTCTCACCTTTCTGACTATCCACCCCGTGTTTCCATTTCTGCACCAGATGTATTCTTTTGCAGTTCTATTCCACTTGAAGTCAAACAACAAGAATAAATCAGAGAGAAATGTAGTGAGCTGAACAGTTTGCACTTTAACAGTATTTTAATAATCAGGAAAGTCACCCATGTATAGTAATGATAAATTGCTTTGCTACAGGGTAATATAAACTTTAACAAGTATGATAAATATTTCTGCTTGACCAAGAAAACTGAAATTCTGGAAACTGTTTAAATATGTGCATCAGAATGAATGAAGATACCGGTGAATATTTTAAAAATAGCTACAAAACTCAGATTTATTTATTTTCATATTGCTGTTAAGATGAGATTAAAACATTCAAGGTTATTTCAAAGAAAGGTGTCCATCTCCATTTTTTTTTTTTTTAGCTAGACCGTAGTTCAGGAAATAAATCCACTTTTTATTTCATAGGAAAGCTCCTTTTTTGAACATTACAGCTGTGATCCATACCAAAGGCAGTATCTGTCAGTGATACTGAGACAGAATGAGAGTTCTGTAACCACCCTGCAAAAGTAATTTCCCCCTTCCCATCAACAGCCAAGGGATGGGGGAACTTAATATCACGGGACCGTGAGCCAGGAATAGTTTATCTGTATGAAAATTTAGGTAATAAAAATAAAGGTAAAGTACATAAAGGTAAAAATAAAATGTAGTAACTTTATTAGGCCTTTTTATACCATTTATGATTAGTGCAAAGTTGATAAGGACCATAGGGAGAGCTTTACACCGCTTGAAAATGAGGCCTTTGAGCTTTGTTTCAAGCTTTGTTTTCAGTGCTTGTGATACCAGTGTTCCACTCGTTCTGTAGAGGACATTTTCTAACTTTATTCAATTTTCTTTGCAAAGTTATTATATTTCCCTCCTGCTACGAAACGTCTAACTTCAGTCAGAGCATCCAGCTGCAACAGCCTGTTTTTCATCTGTCTGTCTTTTCCCCCATGGAGACTGTCAGTCAGTTCAATCTGAGCAATCCTTCATCCTAGACATGTTTTATCCAGGGTTTCCCAATATTTTAGAGAGAGATCCAGTTTTTAATATGAGTTTTGTATAAAAACCTGGGCGCTCCTGCATTCCTCTGTGTGTGTTTCCAACGTGATTTTCACTTTACTGACTTGTATTGATTTTTCCCATGTGTCTTTTTTTTTTGTTTGTTTTGCTTTGTTGGTAGGAGTTGAGGGAAAAATTAGACTGCTTTCAAATTTCTGCTTCTATTTTGATTTCTTCAGTATGTTTTTCCTTCTCTTTTCTCTTTGCTTCCCAGCTATGTCTCAACAGAAGTGACAAGGCGTCACCAGGGTAGATGTCACCAGTATTTACACTTCCTCTGTGAGGGACAAATGTCACAGAAACAGGTGCAGAATAATCTTCTGACAACATCATAATCCCTATTGTGGCAGATCATTGCAAGGTCAAATTATAACAAAGAATGTATGTATTTTCCAAATCTAGCCCCGGAGGAAAGTGGCATAATGCAGTCTCTCATTACTACAAGAAGAGCTGGAAACTTGAAGTTGACCTTTTGATCTTCAGGCTGTAAGTTTAAAATAAAATCTCCAATTTTGTTTTATATGTTTTTTTCACATATTCTCCAATGTCTGGGTATCACCTCTGGAGGTGCAATTCATGCCAGGAAGAAGCAGCTTTCTGTCTGCCATTGAATAAATGGAGGATGGTGTGTTGCAGCAGGGGTTTGGATATTGCTTCATTTTTGGTTCTGACTTTGTCCTGACTTTTCAACTCCGCTGAATAACTTCACTCATTTCTGATTTGCGTAAACACCCAGGGCAAAAATTATTTTCTGAGACATGGCAGCTTCTTAATTCCTGTGTGGCTGCTGTGTGGTTCTATAGCAGAAGTTTCAAAATACAGGCACTAGGATCCTGGTGAATGAAAATAAAAGAAGGTCTATATGTTGAGGTGAGCAACCTGAAAGAGATGGTACCATAGCCGTGAGCACCAGCTGTCTGCACTGACTCCTGTTTTATAACTGTTTTCAGCAGCCAGTGCTCAATACCTTTTGTAACTCAAATTGACTTGTGTGTATGAAGGAGAATATTCAGGAGTCTAATATAAAAATAAAGAAGATTAAATGAAACACTGCAACCCACTCCTTCATTTTGCAATAGTACACATAGATGTGAAGCTTGATTATCAGGGATGCTCAAGAGGTGTTTAGAGAGGCCGTAAAATTGCCTGTGCCTGTTATTGGTGCCATTGGGATCAGACCAGCTCCCAGTTCATCTCCAAGCAGTCTGAAGATGGCTGCAAAACAAGGCAGGAGATGCTGCAGGTGAGGTGTGGGGCAGTTCTGGTGTTTGCTTCCCTCCGTGCCCCCTCCAGCCACAGAAGTTACCCATCTCTCTCCTGCAGACCTTGGGAGCAGTGGCAGGTAAGCCCAGTGTTTGTCCATAGGTCAAGTCTTGTTTCAGACAAACTTGTGAGCTTACATCAGAATAAAGAGGATTTACCAAGAATGCAAAATTTAGCTTTTTCTGTCAGGACAAGGGAAAGATTTTTATGAAGTTCTCACCTGGAATAAAACATGGGGGTCTCTGTATTTTTCTTCTAAAACGAGCTCAGAACATCCCGGTGGAAGGGAGGCAGATCATTCACTGCTTTCTCTAGAAAGGACCTGTTACAAGTTTTATAACTGTTTTTCTGCTCAAAGTGACTGTTTTGTTAATATTGTTGACATAAATACCACTGATATTCTTGCTTAGCATAGCAAAAGCATTTCCTAATAGAGCAGTAACAGGTTCCTACAAGAAGGGATTTGCAACGACCACCAGCCATGTTGAGAACACCTCATGTCCCTTCTCCTCTATTTGCACAGGAGAATTGTGCAGGCAGTGGGGAGTAATTAGGATGGATTTCTGCTGTCTCGATTGCACACATGGATTCTCCTATAATTGAGAGAGATTTCACTGATACAATTGAGCTGATTAGCCTGAACAAAGTAATGTTGCATCCACACGCATCCTGCCTTCGTGTAATTATAATTGTTGGTCTTGCAAGAAAAAAAAAAAACAACAGCAAAACACTGTAAACTAAAGGACTCTGTAGATGTGTAGTAGGGGATAGTTCCTTCTCCAGAGTACTTCCACTCTAAATAGAAAATTAAAAGGTAAGAATAGCAAGAGAGAAAGGAGGAGGTGAAGTAGCTTACTGAGATTATATTGCAGGACAGTGGCTGCACTGAGTAGAGTGCAAATGTTCAGGGTCTCTGATCCTGTATTTTACCCACAGGATCACATCCAATATCTTTCAAGCCACTGTGATAGAGGCACCTTTAAATTTCTTTTTTTATTATTTATTTCTTTTTAAATAGGCTCTGTGCCTTTAAAAGCAAAGATAAAGCCACCGCCTTGTAAAGTGGGATTGAAAGGATGTAACACACTCCTGCAGGTGCATCCATCCCTGCATGATGTCACCTCTGTTTTACAATTAGCAAATTGTCAGTGAAAGCATAATGGAAGGCTTCTCATACAAGCACATGCACACACACAAAACAGATATTTATTTGCATTTGATTGCTTAGGAAGATTCCAGCAAATTTTTTTTTTTTTTTTTTTTTTTTTTTTCTTTTTTTTCTCCTGAACTCTGCTGTCCCTCATCAGTCCTGCACAGGTGAAATCCCATTGTAAACCACCTAAAAAGAAAGAAATTTTTTTTTCTCTTCATGATTTATTGAGGTATTTGAAAGGTTTACTGTAAAAGGAGCTCTGCCATCCGACATTTACATAAGCTCCTTATGTCAGACAATACCTTTGTTTGTTCCTGAATACACCCTGTATTTTTCCTCCATGTTTAAATTTGGATTCACATTTAGGGATGATAAAAGGGTTTGAAATTAAGCGATTCCTGAGCTAACTGCAGCACCTTCTTTTCAATTAGGCATTCATACATTATAATAATCCCTATTTTGAAGACTATTCCACAATGTAAATGAAAGATTATAAGCAAGAATGCCCGAAAACAGTACCTTTCCCCTATCCAGTTAAGGATTTATCCTCTGAATAGTTTCCTCTAACACCATCTGACCTACTTGGATCTAGTTCTGCCTTCAATAAGTCTCCCAAATGTTGCACACTAATAAAATCAGTGCCCAGAATTTTTTCCAAAACAGTTGGGTTCTGCCACAATGTTTTTGTCCTCATCAGTACCTAGGATACAAAATTCAGTACAATGAACTGTTAGAGCGAGCTATATAATGAGCAGCTGAAGTAATGGTATATGGTTCCCTCAGGACATTTTTATTTTATCAGTGTTTGCCGGAAAATGCTCACACTGAATTTTCTCTATAGAGAAAAACAGTTTTACGTGCACAACTAGTTTGTGTATCTGTTTTTGGTTTAAGTCTGATTAATAAAGGCTAAAATACATATTTGTTAGAAGATAGTAGCCAGTACTCACAGCCTTGTAGAACCCTGTGGAAGGGAATAATACCCTGTATGTATCATCTTGTCTTTTTCCTTTGCCAGTTTCTTTCTTTTCTACATTCAAATAGCATTTGTTGGTGCAGCTGTAAACTAGAGACTGCTGACCGGTCATCTACTGGGTGGTGCACAGGAGGCTGTGTGTGGTGGATGTGATGTACTGCCCTGAAGTAGAAGAAAACAGTAAATACATGATACGTGTTCAAGCTGAGATTTCCTCATGGAAACTGAAGGTGAGTTTATAGGAGGAGGACTGGATGAGGCAGCATGAGCCATGGGAAGGTGATGACTCTACTCTCTTCCTGCTGACCTGCTGAGTGGTTGGTAGTGTGTCCCCTGGCATCTGCTGCAGATTAACAGCGGGACATTTTTTCTGTGTCCTACAGACATGATGTTAGAAAGACTCAGGTCACCTTGTGCAATCAGTGCTATGAAATTATAAACCACCACACATTAATAAACCATCTCCTCATCTTGCACGCAGCTTCACTTTCCCAGTCTCTGCTACTTTTTCTCAATACCTATTTAATGTCAGCTTAATCTGTTTTAATTCATTCCAATACTCCAAAGCAGCAGCAGCTGAAACACCGATTTCTCCAATTAGCGCGATCTTGCTCCTGCATGATAATCTTCTCCCCAAGCTGTTCTGAGAAGAGCCCTTTCAAAAGAACTGCTCCTTCAGGCTCACTGAAGGCGATGGGACTTTCAAGAGCAAACACTGATGGAAGAATACTATGTGATTTCCTTTTCAGATGGAGGCAATAAGGTAGGGACTGGCTGTAGAGTACCAGATTTCATCTTTTCTGTACTGAAATTTGAGATCTGATGTACTATTAGGAGATCAAAAGCTGTCTTTTCATCACCGGGTTTTGTTCTGTCATTTGTATCATGGTGTCATAATGTTTTTCTTGTGAATTCAGTCGTTATGGTAATGTTCTCAACTGATCACACCAAAGTTTT